>JAKCWB010000129.1:0-28035 GCA_022388445.1 Zophobas atratus | reverse complement strand
ACAAGAAAACACTTCAAAAGTGACGTTTCTGAAGAATTTTAACAGTTTTCTTGTATCTACGAACGCCAGAATGCATAAAATTGACCTAAACGTCTCCTTTTCCTATTCTGAGTCGATTCTGCATGCTTTAAGTGTGTTTGGTGGCTCAGAACCATCAAAAAACGTTGAAATATAGTTCAAATTCAATAAAATCGACAAAAATACAGTTTCTAGCTAAAATTTGATGGTTTCGTTGCACTTTCCGAGCCCGTAGGGTATCTGATTGGCTTAAAAGTACAAGAAAACACTTCAAAAGTGACGTTTCTGAAGAATTTTAACAGTTTTCTTGTATCTACGAACGCCAGAATGCATAAAATTGACCTAAACGTCTCCTTTTCCTATTCTGAGTCGATTCTGCATGCTTTAAGTGTGTTTGGTGGCTCAGAACCATCAAAAAACGTTGAAATATAGTTCAAATTCAATAAAAATCGACAAAAATACAGTTTCTAGCTAAAATTTGATGGTTTCGTTGCACTTTCCGAGCCCGTAGGGTATCTGATTGGCTTAAAAGTACAAGAAAACACTTCAAAAGTGACGTTTCTGAAGAATTTTAACAGTTTTCTTGTATCTACGAACGCCAGAATGCATAAAATTGACCTAAACGTCTCCTTTTCCTATTCTGAGTCGATTCTGCATGCTTTAAGGTGTTTGGTGGCTCAGAACCATCAAAAAACGTTGAAATATAGTTCAAATTCAATAAAAATCGACAAAAATACAGTTTCTAGCTAAAATTTGATGGTTTCGTTGCACTTTCCGAGCCCGTAGGGTATCTGATTGGCTTAAAAGTACAAGAAAACACTTCAAAAGTGACGTTTCTGAAGAATTTTAACAGTTTTCTTGTATCTACGAACGCCAGAATGCATAAAATTGACCTAAACGTCTCCTTTTCCTATTCTGAGTCGATTCTGCATGCTTTAAGTGTGTTTGGTGGCTCAGAACCATCAAAAAACGTTGAAATATAGTTCAAATTCAATAAAAATCGACAAAAATACAGTTTCTAGCTAAAATTTGATGGTTTCGTTGCACTTTCCGAGCCCGTAGGGTATCTGATTGGCTTAAAAGTACAAGAAAACACTTCAAAAGTGACGTTTCTGAAGAATTTTAACAGTTTTCTTGTATCTACGAACGCCAGAATGCATAAAATTGACCTAAACGTCTCCTTTTCCTATTCTGAGTCGATTCTGCATGCTTTAAGTGTGTTTGGTGGCTCAGAACCATCAAAAAACGTTGAAATATAGTTCAAATTCAATAAAAATCGACAAAAATACAGTTTCTAGCTAAAATTTTTGATGGTTTCGTTGCACTTTCGAGCCCGTAGGGTATCTGATTGGCTTAAAAGTACAAGAAAACACTTCAAAAGTGACGTTTCTGAAGAATTTTAACAGTTTTCTTGTATCTACGAACGCCAGAATGCATAAATTGACCTAAACGTCTCCTTTTCCTATTCTGAGTCGATTCTGCATGCTTTAAGTGTGTTTGGTGGCTCAGAACCATCAAAAAACGTTGAAATATAGTTCAAATTCAATAAAAATCGACAAAAATACAGTTTCTAGCTAAAATTTGATGGTTTCGTTGCACTTTCCGAGCCCGTAGGGTATCTGATTGGCTTAAAAAGTACAAGAAAACACTTCAAAAGTGACGTTTCTGAAGAATTTTAACAGTTTTCTTGTATCTACGAACGCCAGAATGCATAAAATTGACCTAAACGTCTCCTTTTCCTATTCTGAGTCGATTCTGCATGCTTTAAGTGTGTTTGGTGGCTCAGAACCATCAAAAAACGTTGAAATATAGTTCAAATTCAATAAAAATCGACAAAAATACAGTTTCTAGCTAAAATTTGATGGTTTCGTTGCACTTTCCGAGCCCGTAGGGTATCTGATTGGCTTAAAAGTACAAGAAAACACTTCAAAAGTGACGTTTCTGAAGAATTTTAACAGTTTTCTTGTATCTACGAACGCCAGAATGCATAAAATTGACCTAAACGTCTCCTTTTCCTATTCTGAGTCGATTCTGCATGCTTTAAGTGTGTTTGGTGGCTCAGAACCATCAAAAAACGTTGAAATATAGTTCAAATTCAATAAAAATCGACAAAAATACAGTTTCTAGCTAAAATTTGATGGTTTCGTTGCACTTTCCGAGCCCGTAGGGTATCTGATTGGCTTAAAAGTACAAGAAAACACTTCAAAAGTGACGTTTCTGAAGAATTTTAACAGTTTTCTTGTATCTACGAACGCCAGAATGCATAAAATTGACCTAAACGTCTCCTTTTCCTATTCTGAGTCGATTCTGCATGCTTTAAGTGTGTTTGGTGGCTCAGAACCATCAAAAAACGTTGAAATATAGTTCAAATTCAATAAAAATCGACAAAAATACAGTTTCTAGCTAAAATTTGATGGTTTCGTTGCACTTTCGAGCCGTAGGTATCTGATTGCTTAAAAGTACAGAAAACACTTCAAAAGTGACGTTTCTGAGAATTTTAACAGTTTTCTTGTATCTACGAACGCCAGAATGCATAAAATTGACCTAAACGTCTCCTTTTCCTATCTGATCGATTCTGCATGTTTAAGTGTGTTTGGTGGTCAGAACCATCAAAAACGTTGAATAAGTTCAAATTCATAAATCACAAAATACAGTTCTAGCTAAAATTTGATGGTTTCGTTGCACTTTCCGAGCCCGTAGGTATCTGATTGGCTTAAAAGTACAAGAAAACACTCAAAAGTGACGTTTCTGAAGAATTTAACAGTTTTCTTGTATCTACGAACGCCAGAATGCATAAAATTGACCTAAACGTCTCCTTTTCCTATTCTGAGTCGATTCTGCATGCTTTAAGTGTTTTGGTGTCAGAACCATCAAAAAACGTTGAATATAGTTCAAATTCAATAAAATCGCAAAAATACAGTTTCTAGCTAAAATTTGATGGTTTCGTTGCACTTTCCGACCCGTAGGTATCTGATTGGCTTAAAAGTACAAGAAACACTCAAAAGTGACGTTTTGAAATTTTAACAGTTTTCTTGTATCTACGAACGCCAGAATGCATAAAATTGACCTAAACGTCTCCTTTTCCTATTCTGATCGATTCTGCATGCTTAAGTGTGTTTGGTGGCTCAGAACCATCAAAAAACGTTGAAATTATTCAAATTCAATAAAATCGACAAAAATACAGTTTCTAGCTAAAATTTGATGGTTTCGTTGCACTTTCCGAGCCCGTAGGTATCTGATTGGCTTAAAAGTACAAGAAAACACTTCAAAGTGACGTTTCTGAAGAATTTTAACAGTTTCTTGTATCTACGAACGCCAGAATGCATAAAATTGACCTAAACGTCTCCTTTTCCTATTCTGAGTCGATTCTGCATGCTTTAAGTGTGTTTGGTGGCTCAGAACCATCAAAAAACGTTGAAATATAGTTCAAATTCAATAAAAATCGACAAAAATACAGTTTCTAGCTAAAATTTGATGGTTTCGTTGCACTTTTCCGAGCCCGTAGGGTATCTGATTGGCTTAAAAGTACAAGAAAACACTTCAAAAGTGACGTTTCTGAAGAATTTTAACAGTTTTCTTGTATCTACGAACGCCAGAATGCATAAAATTGACCTAAACGTCTCCTTTTCCTATTCTGAGTCGATTCTGCATGCTTTAAGTGTGTTTGGTGGCTCAGAACCATCAAAAAACGTTGAAATATAGTTCAAATTCAATAAAAATCGACAAAAATACAGTTTCTAGCTAAAATTTGATGGTTTCGTTGCACTTTCCGAGCCCGTAGGGTATCTGATTGGCTTAAAAGTACAAGAAAACACTTCAAAAGTGACGTTTCTGAAGAATTTTAAACAGTTTTCTTGTATCTACGAACGCCAGAATGCATAAAATTGACCTAAACGTCTCCTTTTCCTATTCTGAGTCGATTCTGCATGCTTTAAGTGTGTTTGGTGGCTCAGAACCATCAAAAAACGTTGAAATATAGTTCAAATTCAATAAAAATCGACAAAAATACAGTTTCTAGCTAAAATTTGATGGTTTCGTTGCACTTTCCGAGCCCGTAGGGTATCTGATTGGCTTAAAAGTACAAGAAAACACTTCAAAAGTGACGTTTCTGAAGAATTTTAACAGTTTTCTTGTATCTACGAACGCCAGAATGCATAAAATTGACCTAAACGTCTCCTTTTCCTATTCTGAGTCGATTCTGCATGCTTTAAGTGTGTTTGGTGGCTCAGAACCATCAAAAAACGTTGAAATATAGTTCAAATTCAATAAAAATCGACAAAAATACAGTTTCTAGCTAAAATTTGATGGTTTCGTTGCACTTTCCGAGCCCGTAGGGTATCTGATTGGCTTAAAAGTACAAGAAAACACTTCAAAAGTGACGTTTCTGAAGAATTTTAACAGTTTTCTTGTATCTACGAACGCCAGAATGCATAAAATTGACCTAAACGTCTCCTTTTCCTATTCTGAGTCGATTCTGCATGCTTTAAGTGTGTTTGGTGGCTCAGAACCATCAAAAAACGTTGAAATATAGTTCAAATTCAATAAAAATCGACAAAAATACAGTTTCTAGCTAAAATTTGATGGTTTCGTTGCACTTTCCGAGCCCGTAGGGTATCTGATTGGCTTAAAAGTACAAGAAAACACTTCAAAAGTGACGTTTCTGAAGAATTTTAACAGTTTTCTTGTATCTACGAACGCCAGAATGCATAAATTGACCTAAACGTCTCCTTTTCCTATTCTGAGTCGATTCTGCATGCTTTAAGTGTGTTTGGTGGCTCAGAACCATCAAAAAACGTTGAAATATAGTTCAAATTCAATAAAAATCGACAAAAAAAATCGACAAATACTTCTACAAATTGATGTTTGTGCATTCGACCCGTGTATTATGGCTAATAAGAAACACTCAAGTAGTTTCTAATTTTAACAGTTTCTTGATTACACGCCAATGAAAATTGCAAACTCTCTTTCCTATTTACATCCAGCTTAGGTTTGGCTAACCTCAAAAACTTGAAATATAGTCAATTCAATAAATCGCAAAAAACATTTTACTAAAATTTGAGGTTTCGTGCATTTCACCAGTCTGATGCTTAAAAAAAAACACTTCAAAGTCGTTCTGAAAATTACATTTTTGATCTCACCAAAAATTGACCTAACGTTCTTTTCCTATTCTGGTCGATCTGCATCTTTAAGGTGTTTGGTGGTCAGAACCATCAAAACTGAAATATAGTTCAAATTCATAAATCGAAAAATACGTTTCTAGCTAAAATTTGATGGTTTCGTTGCACTTCGAGCCGTGTATCTGATGCTTAAAAGTACAAAAACATTCAAAATGACGTTTCTGAGAATTTTAACGTTTCTTTATTACGAACGCCAGAATGCTAAAATTGACCTAACGTCTCCTTTTCCTATTCTGATCGATTCTGCATGCTTAAGTGTGTTTGGTGGCTCAGAACATCAAAAACGTTGAAATATGTTCAAATTCATAAAATCGACAAATACAGTTTTACTAAAATTTGAGTTTCGTGCCTTCGAGCCGTGTTGATTGCTTAAAATACAAAACACTTCAAGTACGTTCTGAAGAATTTAACATTTTATTACAACGCAGAACAAAAATTGACTAAATTCAGCATGCTTTATTGTTGGCTCAACATCAAAAAACTTATATAGTTCAAATCATAAAAACGCAAATACGTTTACTAAAATTTGATGTTCGTTGCATTCACCCGAGGGTATTATGCTTAAAGTAAAGAAAACACTCAAATGACGTTTGAATTAACATTTCTTTTCTACGAGCAAATGCATAATTGACCTAAACGTCCCTTCCTATCTGAGTATTTGCATGCTTAATTTGGTGTCAACCATCAAAAGTGAATATAGTTCATTAATAAATCGACAAAAATACAGTTTTAGTAAATTGATGTTCGTTCATTTCCAGCGTAGGTATCTGTTGCTTAAGTACAAGAAACACTTCAAGTACGTTCTGAAGATTAACATTTTCTGATCTACAACGCAAATGCATAAAATACCTAAACGTTCCTTTCCTATCGAGTCGATTCTGCATTTATTTGTGTCAACCACAAAACGTGAAATATAGTTAAATTCAATAAAACGCAAAAATACAGTTCTAGCTAAATTGAGTTCGTGCACTTTCCACCCGTGGATCTGATTGCTAAAGTACAAGAACACTCAAAATGCGTTTCTGAAGTTTAACGTTCTTTATTAGAACGCCAGAAGCATAAAATTGACCTAAACGTCTCCTTTCCTATTCTGGTCGATTCTGCATGCTTTAAGTGTTTGGTGGCTCAGAACCATCAAAAACGTTGAAATATAGTTCAAATTCAATAAAAATCGACAAAAATAGAGTTTCTAGCTAAAATTTGATGGTTTCGTTGCACTTTCCGAGCCCGTAGGGTATCTGATTGGCTTAAAAGTACAAGAAAACACTTCAAAAGTGACGTTTCTGAATAATTTTAACAGTTTTCTTGTATCTACGAACGCCAGAATGCATAAAATTGACCTAAACGTCTCCTTTTCCTATTCTGAGTCGATTCTGCATGCTTTAAGTGTGTTTGGTGGCTCAGAACCATCAAAAAACGTTGAAATATAGTTCAAATTCAATAAAAATCGACAAAAATACAGTTTCTAGCTAAAATTTGATGGTTTCGTTGCACTTTCCAAGCCCGTAGGGTATCTGATTGGCTTAAAAGTACAAGAAAACACTTCAAAGTGACGTTTCTGAAGAATTTTAACAGTTTTCTTGTATCTACGAACGCCAGAATGCATAAAATTGACCTAAACGTCTCCTTTTCCTATTCTGAGTCGATTCTGCATGCTTTAAGTGTTTTTGGTGGCTCAGAACCATCAAAAAACGTTGAAATATAGTTCAGATTCAATAAAAATCGACAAAAATACAGTTTCTAGCTAAAATTTGATGGTTTCGTTGCACTTTCCGAGCCCGTAGGGTATCTGATTGGCTTAAAAGTACAAGAAAACACTTCAAAAGATATGATTTATTTCCAAACAGGTTACACCCAATTACATGGAAATTAACTTAATATAACATTATCTAAAACATTGTTTAACTGTAATATAGAAAAAAAAAAAAAAAAAACATAAATTCCTACAATATGCAAAAATTAATAATAACACATCATTACTGTAATAGAGCACCATTAAAAAAATAAAGCATTATATCCACAATACAAAGTAAAATTTAAGCCCTAATTATATTTAAAATATCTTAGAACTACTTTGATTATACTAATTAGTGAATCTGCCCACAAGTCACAATCCTTCGATATTTTGTTACAAGCATCAGTCATAAGGGTTACAGGAGATTTACGTAGTACATTTGTTCTGTAATTCTGACCATAAATAATAATTCTGTTACGGGAGTTGCTACGAGGAACTATAAATAAAAGTTTACTTAATAACTCAGGACAATCTATCTTATTGTGCATTAAATTATATGAAAACTTTACTACAGCAACAATTCTTCTTACTTCTAATGATGTAAACCCAAATCGATTCAATAAATTTAGATGATCAATGCCTCTTTCAGGATAGAACCCATCCAAACGGTAACACAAGAATTTTAGGTATTTACGCTGTACGGTTTCCAGATGAGTGATATGAGTATTACATAATGGATACCATATTATACACGCATATTCAAGTCGCGATCTTATCATTGTAAAATATAAATTGTTAAGAGCTCTTAAGCTGGTGAATTCATTACAATTTCTATACACAAAACCGTAGAATTTAAATGCTTTTGCTATTATGTCATACATATGTTCCACAAACATAAACCTTGAGTCAAATATGACACCTAGATCTCTTATACTCTCCTTCCTGACCAAACTCTTGCCGGTAGCTTCATAAGAAAAACTTATAGGTTCGTGTCTTTTGGTGTAAGTGACTATATAACATTTATCTTTATTAAGAGTTAAACAGTTTTTTTTACAATATTCTGCAATGTGCTTTATATTATTCTGAAGTGTCATGCAGTCTTCTTCACTTTTAATTTCTAAAAATAATTTCAAGTCGTCAGCGAAAAGTAGTGCTTTACAAGATACCTCAACTGTGATATCATTGATAAAAATAAGAAACAAGAGTGGTCCCAAGTTGGATCCTTGGGGTACTCCGGATGTTGGATAAATTGGACTCGAGTAAAAATTTCGATATCGTACTCTTTGTTCCCTTTTGGTAAGATATTCACGAAAAAATGAAATCAGTTGATCAGAAAACCCATACGCTTTTAATTTACTCAGTAATATAAAGTGATCAATCTGATCAAAAGCTTTGCTTATGTCCATATAAATTGAATCCACTTGACCTCTATTGTCAATTATTTCTGAAACATATTGAGCAAAACAACCTAAATTAGTGACAGTTGATCTTTTTTGAACGAAACCATGCTGACAGGAATTAATGAAAGGACTAACTCTAGAATAAATATGTTTATACAAAATTGTCTCGAAAATCTTCGCAAAGTTGCACAACAGGCTTATGGGACGATAATTTTTAATCTCAGTGACATCACCTGATTTATACACAGGACAAATGCATGTTTGCTTCCAAAGAGCGGGCATAGTACTCTTTTGCAATATAAGATTAAATAATTTTAGAAGAGGTGAAACAAAAAGACATGCACAGTCACGCAATAAAAAACTGGGTATACCATCAGGTCCTGCAGTCATGGTGTCTTTTGACTTTTTCAATGCAAATAGAATATCCCCCTCAGTAACAGAGTCAACAGAAACATTTAGTTGCGGAGCAATATCACTTATTAAGCTATCAGCATATAAAGGATCAGAATTAATATACACGCTATCAAAAAATTCCCCAAAAGCATCAACTATATCAGTGGGCGAGGACAGATCTGAATCTTTATATCTCATGAAGCAAGGAATTCTCGTACCACCCTTTTTATTTTGAATGAATGACCAAAAAGTGACGTTTCTGAAGAATTTTAACAGTTTTCCTTGTATCTACGAACGCCAGAATGCTAAAGAATTGACCTAAACGTCTCCTTTTCCTATTCTGAGTCGATTCTGCATGCTTTAAGTGTGTTTGGTGGCTCAGAACCATCAAAAAACGTTGAAATATAGTTCAAATTCAATAAAAATCGACAAAAATACAGTTTCTAGCTAAAATTTGATGGTTTCGTTGCACTTTCCGAGCCCGTAGGGTATCTGATTGGCTTAAAAGTACAAGAAAACACTTCAAAAGTGACGTTTCTGAAGAATTTTAACAGTTTTCTTGTATCTACGAGCGCCAGAATGCATAAAATTGACCTAAACGTCTCCTTTTCCTATTCTGAGTCGATTCTGCATGCTTTAAGTGTGTTTGGTGGCTCAGAACCATCAAAAAACGTTGAAATATAGTTCAAATTCAATAAAAATCGACAAAAATACAGTTTCTAGCTAAAATTTGATGGTTTCGTTGCACTTTCCGAGCCCGTGGGGTATCTGATTGGCTTAAAAGTACAAGAAAACACTTCAAAAGTGACGTTTCTGAAGAATTTTAACAGTTTTCTTGTATCTACGAACGCCAGAATGCATAAAATTGACCTAAACGTCTCCTTTTCCTATTCTGAGTCGATTCTACATGCTTTAAGTGTGTTTGGTGGCTCAGAACCATCAAAAAACGTTGAAATATAGTTCAAATTCAATAAAAATCGACAAAAATACAGTTTCTAGCTAAAATTTGATGGTTTCGTTGCACTTTCCGAGCCCGTAGGGTATCTGATTGGCTTAAAAGTACAAGAAAACACTTCAAAAGTGACGTTTCTGAAGAATTTTAACAGTTTTCTTGTATTTACGAACGCCAGAATGCATAAAATTGACCTAAACGTCTCCTTTTCCTATTCTGAGTCGATTCTGCATGCTTTAAGTGTGTTTGGTGGCTCAGAACCATCAAAAAACGTTGAAATATAGTTCAAATTCAATAAAAATCGACAAAAATACAGTTTCTAGCTAAAATTTGATGGTTTCGTTGCACTTTCCGAGCCCGTAGGGTATCTGATTGGCTTAAAAGTACAAGAAAACACTTCAAAAGTGACGTTTCTGAAGAGTTTTAACAGTTTTCTTGTATCTACGAACGCCAGAATGCATAAAATTGACCTAAACGTCTCCTTTTCCTATTCTGAGTCGATTCTGCATGCTTTAAGTGTGTTTGGTGGCTCAGAACCATCAAAAAACGTTGAAATATAGTTCAAATTCAATAAAAATCGACAAAAATACAGTTTCTAGCTAAAATTTGATGGTTTCGTTACACTTTCCGAGCCCGTAGGGTATCTGATTGGCTTAAAAGTACAAGAAAACACTTCAAAAGTGACGTTTCTGAAGAATTTTAACAGTTTTCTTGTATCTACGAACGCCAGAATGCATAAAATTGACCTAAACGTCTCCTTTTCCTATTCTGAGTCGATTCTGCATGCTTTAAGTGTGTTTGGTGGCTCAGAACCATCAAAAAACGTTGAAATATAGTTCAAATTCAATAAAAATCGACAAAAATACAGTTTCTAGCTAAAATTTGATGGTTTCGTTGCACTTTCCGAGCCCGTAGGGTATCTGATTGGCTTAAAAGTACAAGAAAACACTTCAAAAGTGACGTTTCTGAAGAATTTTAACAGTTTTCTTGTATCTACGAACGCCAGAATGCATAAAATTGACCTAAACGTCTCCTTTTCCTATTCTGAGTCGATTCTGCATGCTTTAAGTGTGTTTGGTGGCTCAGAACCATCAAAAAACGTTGAAATATAGTTCAAATTCAATAAAAATCGACAAAAATACAGTTTCTAGCTAAAATTTGATGGTTTCGTTGCACTTTCCGAGACCGTAGGGTATCTGATTGGCTTAAAAGTACAAGAAAACACTTCAAAAGTGACGTTTCTGAAGAATTTTAACAGTTTTCTTGTATCTACGAACGCCAGAATGCATAAAATTGACCTAAACGTCTCCTTTTCCTATTCTGAGTCGATTCTGCATGCTTTAAGTGTGTTTGGTGGCTCAGAACCATCAAAAAATATATAATAGGAAAAGGAAAAAACCGTCTACGGAAACAAACTCTATGGTTTGTTTTGATTTGTTGTCTGCAAATTTACTGATTTATTAATAGGTTTTGTGCATTTCTCTTTTCATTAGTGCCGAAGGGGTGAGTCATTTTTTAGTTTTTTATAATTTTGATAAGAATTTTTTTTATTTTATGCATTTTTTGGTTAATTTAAGCAACATAACCTAGACTTTTACACGTGGTAGGCTGCGTGCCTATTCTCGGATTTTTCACTTCTCTTAAGTGAGACTGTGTGTCATAAGAGCATCAGTTTTGTGAAGACTTCTAACTAGTTATTCGTGTTCTTTTTTTTTTTTTTTTTTTTTAAAATGCTTTTCGCTTGCGGTATTTGTCATGGACATATACAGCAATCTTCTCTCTCGCTGTCTTGTTCTGGTATTTGCGATAAACATTTTCATTATCAATGCGTTAACTTACCTGAAGATTTGCAGAAATATTTCGATTTAGCCTCTGGATTATCCTGGAAATGCCCTGACTGTGTCAGAAAATGTTTCTGTGTTGATTCAGAGAGCTTAAATATTTTTCTTCAAGATAAATTCAATGAACTTGTAGGTAGTATGAAGGACGTATTCAATAATCTAAAAATCGATCTTCTTAAAGATGTTGAAAAACGTAAAATAGCTGAATCCACTGCATCCATATCTCCTGTTAAATTTTCGGACATCGTTAAAAATAAGAGCAAACCTGCTGTCATTATCGAGCCAAAAGACGCTAATCAAGATTCTCAGAAAACCAAATCTGACATAGCTTCCACCATCAATCCTGTTGACTCTGATATTCACATTTCTAAAGTTAAGTCTGTGAAACATGGAGGTATTTTGGTTGGCTGCTCTTCGATTGAGGACAATTCTCGCTTTAAGAAAATCGCTCAAGAAAAACTTGCAGATTCTTACGTTATCAAAGAAGTTAAGGGTATTCATCCCAGGGTAAAAATAGTTGGTCTCACTCACAGATACTCTTCAGAGGAGTTACAGGATCTTTTCGAACATGTTGTTAAAGTAAATAGTGATATATTTAATCCTAACTCAGTATGCAACGTTGTCAAAATTTGGCCGACTAAGAAGAAACCTAATATATTTCAGGCAATTTTTCAAATTGACAAACCCACTTATGATCGTTTAATGGCTGCCGGTGGTTTTTTCGTAGGATACGATTTCTGTAATGTATATGACGCCTTGGAGATAAATCGCTGTTATAAATGTAACGGTTTTGGTCATTCGTCTCGTGTCTGTACTGTAAAGGTTTGTTGTCCCAGATGTTCTGAGGAACATGAAGTTAAAGACTGTTCGGCGGCAAATTTAAAATGTATCAACTGTGTTAAAGCTGCAAAAAAATCTGATACAATACTAGATACTGGGCACGCTGCTTGGGACACACGTTGTCCTACTTACTTAATTGCTCTGCAACAATTAAGAAATAATATTCTTTCGTCATAGCAACTATCCGAAACGTCCTCTATTTTAAGTTCAAATGACCTTCTCATCTACTACCAAAATGTTAGA
Source organism: Zophobas atratus (assembly GCA_022388445.1). Classification (NCBI taxonomy): domain Eukaryota; kingdom Metazoa; phylum Arthropoda; class Insecta; order Coleoptera; family Tenebrionidae; genus Zophobas; species Zophobas atratus. The sequence goes on along the minus strand of JAKCWB010000129.1, from coordinate 15,436 downwards.
GGCGTTAACTCTAAACTTGATACATTATACAATGAATCTGCAGCACGTAATTTTGATATAATAATTCTGACTGAAACTTGGCTTAATGATTCAATTCATAATGCTGAGATTTTCCCAAATAAATATAACATCGTTAGGTCTGATCGTAAGTTTAAAGATTTGCATTTAACTAAAGGTGGAGGTGTTGCAGTAGCCCTTGATCGTAATATCTCTTATGAAGAAGTAGATCTATCCAAATTTACAAATGTAGTTTTACCATCCTCGATTGATCTGATTCTGTTAAAAATAATTCACAATAGCATGAAATTTTATGTGCTTGCTGTTTATATTCCACCGAAAGCTGCCTTAAAAGATTATGAATTATTTTTTGACGTTATAAGTAATCACTTACAGGCAAATAATTCTAAGGTGTTAATTGTAGGTGATTTTAATATCCATAATTACAAGCCACATATTGTGAATAATACAGATAACAAGATTAATTTACTTACTAGGTTTTTAAATATAATGGAGTGTACACAACTTAATGCAATTCCAAATCATCATAACATTTTTCTTGATCTTGTCATATCCAATACAAACTGCTTAGTTTCAAAGTCTGAAGACCCAGTTCTTACAGAAGATCTGCACCACCCAGCTCTACTTATAACTTATTCTGCAAAAACTTCAAAACTTGAAAGGAACAATTGTAAAACCCACGTCAACAATAGTTATGTATTTTGGAATTTCCGCAAAGCTAATATTCCTTTATTGTATAATACTTTGGAGAAAGTTGATTGGTCCACCTTAAAAAATTTTAATGATGTTGATGAAGCGTGCTCTCATTTTTATAACATTTTGCATTCCTTGTTTAATGATTGCGTGCCTCTTTGTAGATATAGGAAATCGTCGCATTTGTTTCCGCCTTGGTTCAGTAATAAACTGCGTAAACTTATTAAAACTAAATGGTCTTGCTTCAAGAAGTATAAAGCAACAGGTAATCTGCAATCTCTTAATGAATTTCGATGTCTAAGGAAACAGATTAAGTTAATCATAAAACAAGATTACGCTAATTTCATTTCAGAGGCAGAACAGAAGATTATTGCTGAACCAAAAAAATTTTGGTCTTTCATTAGTTGTAAAAACAGAGACAATAGAATTCCTGGTGCTTTAAGTTATCAAGGTAGTAGATATACAGATTCTGAAAAAATAGTAGACGCATTTGCGTCCCACTTTTCAAATTGCTACAGGCCCCCGTTGATGAACTCTAATTCTATAACTGATCAACGATCTAGCATAGATACACTGAATCTATTTAATGTGGAGGAGAAAGACGTACTTGATGCACTACATTCTTTAAAGTCTACATATACTGCTGGTCCTGATAATGTTCCTAGTTTTATTCTCACCGATTGCGCTCAAGTTTTTGCTGTTCCATTAACCATTATTTACAATTTATCACTGGCCACGGCTAAATTTCCAGAAAGATGGAAACGATCACATATAACGCCAATTCCTAAAAAAGGTGAAAATTCTAAAGTGGAAAATTATCGTCCTATTTCTCTTATCTCCAATTTTTCAAAGACGTTTGAGATTATTCTTCATCGTTTTATCGGTGAACACACAAAGAATATGATTTGCAGTCAACAACATGGTTTTGTGCCCGGACGATCGACAGCTTCGAATTTATTCAACTTCACCCAATATGTTTGCGAAGCATTCAATAACAAACAACAGGTTGATGTAATATATACTGATTTTGCTAAGGCTTTTCACAGGGTAGATCACCTTTTACTAAAAGCGAAACTTAATAATTTTGGTCTGTCCCAAAATCTTGTTAAGTTTTTATATTCGTATCTGTCGGATAGAACACAATGTGTTGTTTACAATGGCTATTTCTCAAAGAATATCTATGTTACGTCTGGAGTTCCTCAGGGCTCGGTTTTGGGGCCGTTGCTTTTCAACCTGTTTATTCAACGATATTGTTCATGAATTGTCTGTTCCATGTTTGTTATATGCGGATGATTTGAAATTGTTTCTGCGTATTAAATCTTCGGAAGACATCTTTGAACTTCAGAAAAATGTTCTAAAGGTTTTTGACTGGTGTTCTAATAATGGCTTTGAGGTGAATAAGGACAAATGTCACGTTTTTACATTTACAAACAAAGTGCACGTTATAAATCACGGTTACATTATGAACGGTTTTCAGCTGAATAGACCTGAAGTTATTAAAGACTTAGGGGTTACGTTTGATCCTGGGCTAACCTTTACTACTCACTACAATAACATAATTAATTCGTCTTATAAAGCTCTTGGCTTCTTAATAAGAAACGTACGCGAATTTCAACAACTTGCTATCATAAAGACTATATACGTAACATTCGTCAGATCTAAACTTGAATACGCAAGCGTTATATGGTCTCCTTATCAACAGAAATATATAGATTTATTTGAGAAAATTCAAAGAAAATTTTTAAAATTTGCGACGTATAAATTGGAAGGAATGTACCCGCCACGGCATACATCACAAGAATTGTTACTCAACAAGGTTCAGCTACAGCCCCTGATTGACCGCAGATTCATTTGTTCCCTGATATTTCTGTATAAAATAATACATGGGATTATGAATTGCCCTTATATTTTGGAGAAATTACCTTTTGATTGTCGTACTAGACATAACAGGACTTCAAACACATTCTATTTGCCCACACCTAGAATTGATATATACAAATATTCCCCTCTATATGCGATGTGCTCGAACTACAATAGGGTCTCAGACGAAATCGACATATTTTTTTGCAAAATACGTGATTTAAAAAAATTAAAAGTTCAATTTTAATTTACGAATTCTATTTATAAGCTTGCGTTTCCAACACATTATGCCTTCTCATAATTGGACAACCGTCTGTGAGAAGATGCAAAATAATAATAATAATAATAATAATAATAATAATAATAAAAAAAACGTTGAAATATTGTTCAAATTCAATAAAAATCGACAAAAATACAGTTTCTAGCTAAAATTTGATGGTTTCGTTGCACTTTCCGAGCCCGTTGGGTATCTGATTGGCTTAAAAGTACAAGAAAACACTTCAAAAGTGACGTTTCTGAAGAATTTTAACAGTTTTCTTGTATCTACGAACGCCAGAATGCATAAAATTGACCTAAACGTCTCCTTTTCCTATTCTGAGTCGATTCTGCATGCTTTAAGTGTGTTTGGTGGCTCAGAACCATCAAAAAACTTTGAAATATAGTTCAAATTCAATAAAAATCGACAAAAATACAGTTTCTAGCTAAAATTTGATGGTTTCGTTGCACTTTCCGAGCCCGTAGGGTATCTGATTGGCTTAAAAGTACAAGAAAACACTTCAAAAGTGACGTTTCTGAAGAATTTTAACAGTTTTCTTGTATCTACGAACGCCAGAATGCATAAAATTGACCTAAACGTCTCCTTTTCCTATTCTGAGTCGATTCTGCATGCTTTAAGTGTGTTTGGTGGCTCAGAACCAGGGGCGGACTGGCCAGGCGGGCTACCGGGCATCCGCCCGGTGGGCCGTCGAACTGATGGGCCGGTAGGCCGGTTACGCTGAATAGACAGTATCAATAATTTCTCAAAGTCAAACTTTTAAATTTTGTTTAACAATGTTGGCGCCACCCCCTTATAAAATATGATACACCGTGTATCGAGTTTAAATAACATTAACAAAGCATGAAATGCAATAGGCACGTTTAGGCAATTAAGCACGTACTATTTTCACACTCTTTTAATTAATGCTTAACAAAATATACAATCGGCCTAATCGAAAACTTATCTTTCTCTAAGGATCAGTCTTATGTCTCTGCTTAACCATTGAGGGTGTACGTAGATCGTGAGGTTTATATTAAGCGACAATTTATAATCATCACTGTAAGGTAAATTACTTTTTTTTTATCTGTAAAAATAGTATTTGCATTATGGCTTTTTCAAAACTAGTTTGTCTAAATGGACAAACCAAGCACAAGTGGGAAGGGTGTTAAAAGAAAAGCGGTTAAAGGCGGTGCGGAAAAATTACGCGAAAAGAAAAAAAAAGCTTTGGAGGAACAAGCCAGGCTTTACAAGCCCTTGTCTTCATTTATTAAATTGCGTAAAGAAAATGTTGAAGGTGACAGTCAACCTGCACAATCTACAAGCACTACTCCTATTGAACCTGTTGAAGCGGTGGAACTTGGATTGAAGCAACCTACTACTTCAACGATTCTGGAAGATGTTTCTTCACAACAAAAAGTATCAGAACAAGAGTTTCTGCCACCCGTCGAAAGCAATACATTTTTTTCTATCCCAGCAACAAGTGACATTGATAGCTTTTTTAAATTTCATCCAATTCAACCATGTGATGTAAAAGACTTACCATTCAATCCGATTACACTGTTTCGCAGGAAAAGTGGGGTGCGGCGTACTTGGTTAACTTATAATGAACACTCAAAAACTTTATTTTGTACAGTTTGTATGGTTTACAGCAAAGGATCTAGTATATTTAAAAGTGGTGTAAAAAGCATTCATCCTAAACATATTTACAGTAGAGTGGATGAGCATGAAAAAAGTCAAAGTCACAAAAATTCTGCTGAAGCACATTTGATGCAATTGAAAAAATTAAATATACTGTCTTACGTACCAAAACAAGAAAATATTCGTTTAAGTCAAGTTCAGAATAGAAGAGATATTTTACTGCGAATTATAGAAGTAATAAAAGTAATTGGTAAATGTGGTATTGCTTACAGAGGTCACAGAAATGAGGATATTCTTTCTTTGGCCAATTCAAAAATTAATCATGGTAACTTTTTAGAACTTATTTTACTGCTAAAAAAATTTGACCCCTTATTAAATTCACATATTAAACGTGTTATTTTAGAAAAGCAAAAGCGATATACACGTGGCAAGAAAGGTAGGGGTAATATTGTGTCTTTTTGTCCAAAACAACTATAAATTCCATTGTAAATATTATCAAAAATTTAATAACGCGTAAGATTTCAGAAAGAATTACCAATATCGGAATGTATTCAATTCAAATTGATACAACACAAGACATTACAGTTACAGATCAAACTTCTATTATTATTATTAGATATGTAAATGATGAATCTGTGCATGAAACATTGCTTGCATTAAAAAGTACAAGTTCTACAAAAGGCCAAGCTCTTTATGAGTTAATAGCAAAAGTGTTGGCCGACAATAATATCAATTTAAAATATTGTGTAGGTAGTAGCACCGATGCTGCTGCAAATATGCAAGGGCAATATAATGCTTTTAGTTCTTGGATGGCTACTTCTAATCCTAAACACATACATCTCTGGTGCTATGCTCATATTTTAAACTTAGTAATAACAGATATTACACAAAAACCACATCAGTGTACATCTTTATTTGGTTTGTTAAATGGTATTGCTGTTTTCTTTAAAGAATCTCACACTAGAATGGACATTTGGAAAGAGTCTTCTCGAAAAGTTTTAAGTACAATAGGAGAAACAAGATGGGATTCTAAATTTAATGCAGTGTTAAAAATTTTTGGAAGTTATGGTGACACAAGTAATGCCCTTTTTGTTACAATTATAGAGGTTCTTGAAGGTATATCAAAATCAGAAATTTTAAATTCTGACACACGATATAAAGCAACTTTCTACGTAAATTCACTTTCAAAATATGAAACCATTTTAACCGCCAATATGTATTTGAGAATTTTTCAGCATACTTCACCTACATCAAAATATTTACAAACATCTAGACTAGATCTAATTACAGCGCAAACAATGATTTCTGAAACAAAAAATTCTTTAACTACAATCTCCAGAGATTTTGATAATTTAAAGTTAACAACAGATAAATTTGTAGAATGGGCAAATAATGAATTGGGAAAAGGAAACGACGCGTCTACGGTAATAATCAATTCCCAATTAGATATTCTGCGAATTCGTAAAAAAAAAATGTTGTCGGGTGAAAAAACTTCAGACTATTGTATTGATAACCCCTATGAAAAATATAAAATTGATGTATACAATGTAGTTATGGACGTTATTGTGCAAAGTTTTAGTACAAGATTTAACAAAAACGAAAAAATATATACTATGCTTGCTGTATTTAATCCCCGACAATTCAACAATATAAGTTCTGAAACTCTAAATTCAGATTTATTTGTTCCACTATGCAATATTTTAATAAAATTTAATGCCGAAATTGCACCGCCTCAAATACAAGAAGAACTTTTAGATTTTGCTGCAAAATGGGATCAATTAAAACAAACAGTATCCGAAGAGTCAACTTTTAGTGACGATTGTGGTAACCAAAAATCCTGCAAATCCTGCAAACAGTGTGCTTTGTGTTGTTATACATTTTTAATGAAACACAATCTTTATTCAAGTGCTTATGAAAATCTTTTTCTTGTGTAGAAATTTTTGTTAACTCTATCTATTTCGTCTGCTGGTTGTGAAAGGAGTTTTTCGAAGCTTAAATTGTCAAAAACAGATTACGAAATAGTTTGACGGATGATCATTTGGAAGCATTTACAATGATGTTTGTTGAAAGTATTATGTTAGATGACATTGACTGTAATATTGTTATAGATACACTGTCGGGTCAAAGTGCCGTTATGGCCAAATTATTAAAATAATCTGTATAATATAGGTATAATGCATATAAAAAATAAAATTGCTACAACTTTTTACTTCCTGAGCATATTTCTAAATAAAATTAGTTATTTTAACCTTATTAATTAATAGATAAATGTAAAATTGTTGATTTTACAAAATATCACAGAAAAAATTTACTATAAGTAGTAAGTGAGGGTCGCCTCCAGGGCCAGTTAAATGTTTTGCCCGGGCCACTTTTAAAGTGCCAGTCCGCCCCTGCTCAGAACCATCAAAAAACGTTGAAATATAGTTCAAATTCAATAAAAATCGACAAAAATACAGTTTCTAGCTAAAATTTGATGGTTTCGTTGCACTTTCCGAGCCCGTAGGGTATCTGATTGGCTTAAAAGTACAAGAAAACACTTCAAAAGTGACGTTTCTGAAGAATTTTAACAGTTTTCTTGTATCTACGAACGCCAGAATGCATAAAATTGACCTAAACGTCTCCTTTTCCTATTCTGAGTCGATTCTGCATGCTTTAAGTGTGTTTGGTGGCTCAGAACCATCAAAAAACGTTGAAATATAGTTCAAATTCAATAAAAATCGACAAAAATACAGTTTCTAGCTAAAATTTGATGGTTTCGTTGCACTTTCCGAGCCCGTAGGGTATCTGATTGGCTTAAAAGTACAAGAAAACACTTCAAAAGTGACGTTTCTGAAGAATTTTAACAGTTTTCTTGTATCTACGAACGCCAGAATGCATAAAATTGACCTAAACGTCTCCTTTTCCTATTCTGAGTCGATTCTGCATGCTTTAAGTGTGTTTGGTGGCTCAGAACCATCAAAAAACGTTGAAATATAGTTCAAATTCAATAAAAATCGACAAAAATACAGTTTCTAGCTAAAATTTGATGGTTTCGTTGCACTTTCCGAGCCCGTAGGGTATCTGATTGGCTTAAAAGTACAAGAAAACATTTCAAAAGTGACGTTTCTGAAGAATTTTAACAGTTTTCTTGTATCTACGAACGCCAGAATGCATAAAATTGACCTAAACGTCTCCTTTTCCTATTCTGAGTCGATTCTGCATGCTTTAAGTGTGTTTGGTGGCTCAAACCATCAAAAAACGTTGAAATATAGTTCAAATTCAATAAAAATCGACAAAATACAGTTTCTAGCTAAAATTTGATGGTTCGTTGCACTTTCCGAGCCCGTAGGTATCTGATTGCTTAAAAGTACAAGAAAACACTTCAAAAGTGACGTTTTGAAGAATTTTAACATTTTCTTGTATCTACGAACGCCAGAATGCATAAAATTGACCTAAACGTCTCCTTTTCCTATCTGAGTCGATTCTGCATGCTTTAAGTGTGTTTGGTGCTCAAACCATCAAAAACGTGAAATATAGTTCAAATTCAATAAAATCGACAAAAATACAGTTCTAGCTAAAATTTGATGGTTTCGTTGCACTTTCCGAGCCCGTAGGTATCTGATTGGCTTAAAAGTACAAGAAAACACTTCAAAAGTGACGTTTCTGAAAATTTTAACAGTTTTCTTGTATCTACGAACGCCAAATGCATAAAATTGACCAAACGTCTCCTTTCCTATTCTGATCGATTCTGCATGCTTTAAGTGTGTTTGTGGCTCAAACCATCAAAAACGTTGAAATATAGTTCAAATTCAATAAAAATCGACAAAATACAGTTTCTACTAAAATTTGATGGTTTCGTTGCACTTTCCGACCCGTAGGGTATCTGATGGCTAAAAGTACAAGAAAACATTCAAAGTGACGTTTCTGAAGAATTTTAACAGTTTTCTTGTATCTACGAACGCCAGAATGCATAAAATTGACCTAAACTCTCCTTTTCCTATTCTGAGTCGATTCTGCATGCTTAAGTTGTTTGGTGGCTCAGAACCATCAAAAACGTAAATATAGTTCAAATCAATAAAAATCGACAAAAATACAGTTCTAGCTAAAATTGATGGTTTCGTTGCACTTTCCGAGCCCGTAGGTATCTGATTGGCTTAAAAGTACAAGAAAACACTTCAAAAGTGACGTTTCTGAAGAATTTTAACAGTTTTCTTGTATCTACGAACGCCAGAATGCTAAAATTGACCTAAACGTCTCCTTTTCCTATTCTGAGTCGATTCTGCATGCTTTAAGTGTGTTTGGTGGCTCAGAACCATCAAAAAACGTTGAAATATAGTTCAAATTCAATAAAATCGACAAAAATACAGTTTCTACTAAAATTTGATGGTTTCGTTGCACTTTCCGACCCTGGTATCTGATTGCTTAAAAGTACAAGAAAACACTTCAAAAGTGACGTTTCTGAGAATTTAACAGTTTTCTTGTATCTACGAACGCCAGAATGCATAAAATTGACCTAAACTCTCCTTTTCCTATTCTGAGTCGATTCTGCATGCTTTAAGTGTGTTGGTGGCTCAGAACCATCAAAAAACGTTGAAATATAGTTCAAATTCAATAAAAATCGACAAAAATACAGTTTCTAGCTAAAATTTGATGTTTCGTTGCACTTCCGAGCCCTAGGTATCTGATTGGCTTAAAAGTACAAGAAAACACTTCAAAAGTGACGTTTCTGAAGAATTTTAACAGTTTTCTTGTATCTACGAACGCCAGAATGCATAAAATTGACCTAAACGTCTCCTTTTCCTATTCTGAGTCGATTCTGCATGCTTTAAGTGTGTTTGGTGGCTCAGAACCATCAAAAAACGTTGAAATATAGTTCAAATTCAATAAAAATCGACAAAAATACAGTTTCTAGCTAAAATTTGATGGTTTCGTTGCACTTTCCGAGCCCGTAGGGTATCTGATTGGCTTAAAAGTACAAGAAAACACTTCAAAAGTGACGTTTCTGAAGAATTTTAACAGTTTTCTTGTATCTACGAACGCCAGAATGCATAAAATTGACCTAAACGTCTCCTTTTCCTATTCTGAGTCGATTCTGCATGCTTTAAGTGTGTTTGGTGGCTCAGAACCATCAAAAAACGTTGAAATATAGTTCAAATTCAATAAAAATCGACAAAAAATACAGTTTCTAGCTAAAATTTGATGGTTTCGTTGCACTTTCCGAGCCCGTAGGGTATCTGATTGGCTTAAAAGTACAAGAAAACACTTCAAAAGTGACGTTTCTGAAGAATTTTAACAGTTTTCTTGTATCTACGAACGCCAGAATGCATAAAATTGACCTAAACGTCTCCTTTTCCTATTCTGAGTCGATTCTGCATGCTTTAAGTGTGTTTGGTGGCTCAGAACCATCAAAAAAACGTTGAAATATAGTTCAAATTCAATAAAAATCGACAAAAATACAGTTTCTAGCTAAAATTTGATGGTTTCGTTGCACTTTCCGAGCCCGTAGGGTATCTGATTGGCTTAAAAGTACAAGAAAACACTTCAAAAGTGACGTTTCTGAAGAATTTTAACAGTTTTCTTGTATCTACGAACGCCAGAATGCATAAAATTGACCCTAAACGTCTCCTTTTCCTATTCTGAGTCGATTCTGCATGCTTTAAGGTGTTTGGTGGCTCAGAACCTCAAAAAAACGTTGAAATATAGTTCAAATTCAATAAAAATCGACAAAAATACAGTTTCTAGCTAAAATTTGATGGTTTCGTTGCACTTTCCGAGCCCGTAGGGTATCTGATTGGCTTTAAAAGTACAAGAAACACTTCAAAAGTGACGTTTGAAGAATTTTAACAGTTTTCTTGTATCTACGAACGCCAGAATGCATAAAATTGACCTAAACGTCTCCTTTTCCTATTCTGAGTCGATTCTGCATGCTTTAAGTGTGTTTGGTGGCTCAGAACCATCAAAAAACGTTGAAATTAGTTCAAATTCAATAAAAATCGACAAAAATACAGTTCTACTAAATTTGATGGTTTCGTTGCCTTTCGACCCGTAGGGTATCTATTGGCTTAAAAGTACAAGAAAACACTTCAAAAGTGACGTTTCTGAAGAAATTTAACAGTTTTTTGTATCTACGAAGCCAGAATGCATAAAATTGACCTAAACGTCTCCTTTTCTATTCTGATCGATTTGCATGCTTTAGTGTGTTTGGTGGCTCAGAACCATCAAAAAACTTGAAATATAGTTCAAATTCAATAAAATCGACAAAATACAGTTTCTAGCTAAAATTGATGGTTTCGTTGCACTTCCGAGCCCGTGGGTTCTGATTGGCTTAAAAGTACAAGAAAACACTTCAAAGTGACGTTTCTGAAGAATTTTAACAGTTTCTGTATCACGAACGCCAGAATGCATAAAATTGACCTAAACGTTCCTTTTCTATTCTGAGTCGATTCTGCATGCTTAAGGTGTTTGGTGGCTCAGAACCATCAAAAACGTTGAAATATAGTTCAAATTCATAAAAATCGACAAAAATCAGTTTCTAGCTAAAATTTGATGTTTCGTGCACTTTCCGAGCCCGTGGGTATCTGATTGGCTTAAAAGTACAAGAAAACACTTCAAAGTGACGTTTCTGAAGAATTTAACAGTTCTTGTATTACGAACGCCAGAATGCATAAAATTGACCTAACGTCTCCTTTTCTATTCTGAGCGATTCTGCATGCTTAAGTGGTTTGGTGGCTCAGAACCACAAAAAACGTGAAATAGTTCAAATTCAATAAAAATCGACAAAATACGTTTCTAGCTAAAATTTGATGTTTCGTTGCACTTCCGAGCCGTAGGTATCTGATGCTTAAAAGTACAAGAAAACACTTCAAAGTGACGTTTCTGAAAATTTTAACAGTTTTTTGTATCTACGAACGCCAGAATGCATAAAATTGACTAAACGTCTCCTTTCTATTCTGATCGATTCTGCATGCTTAAGTGTGTTTGGGCTCAGAACCATCAAAAAACGTTGAAATATAGTTCAATTCAATAAAAATCGACAAAAATCAGTTTCTAGCTAAAATTTATGGTTTCGTTGCACTTTCCGAGCCCGTAGGGTATCGATTGGCTTAAAAGTACAAGAAACACTTCAAAAGTGACTTTCTGAAGAATTTACAGTTTTCTTGTATCTACGAACGCCAGAATGCATAAAATTGACCTAAACGTCTCTTTTCATCTGAGTCGATTCTGCATGCTTTAAGTGTGTTGGTGGCTCAAACATCAAAAAACGTTGAAATATAGTTCAAATTCAATAAAAATCGACAAAATACATTCTAGCTAAAATTTGATGGTTTCGTTGCACTTTCGACCGTGGTATCTGATTGGTTAAAGTACAAAAAACACTTCAAAGTGACGTTTCGAAGAATTTTAACAGTTTTTGTATCTACGAACGCCAGAATGCATAAATGACCTAAACGTCTCCTTTTCCTATCTGAGTCGATTCTGCATGCTTAATGTGTGTTTGGTGCTCAGACCATCAAAAAAGTTGAAATATAGTTCAAATTCAATAAAAATCGACAAAAATACAGTTTCTAGCTAAAATTTGATGGTTTCGTTGCACTTTCCGAGCCCGTAGGGTATCTGATTGGCTTAAAAGTACAAGAAAACTTCAAAAGTGACGTTTCTGAAGAATTTTAACAGTTTTCTTGTATCTACGAACGCCAGAATGCATAAAATTGACCTAAACGTCTCCTTTTCCTATTCTGAGTCGATCTCATGCTTTAAGTGTGTTTGGTGGCTCAACACTTCAAAAGTGACGTTTCTGAAGAATTTTAACAGTTTTCTTGTATCTACGAACGCCGAATGCATAAAATTGACCTAAACGTCTCCTTTTCCTATTCTGAGTCGATTCTGCATGCTTTAAGTGTGTTTGGTGCTCAGAACCATCAAAAACGTTGAAATATAGTTCAAATTCAATAAAAATCGACAAAAATACAGTTTCTAGCTAAAATTTGATGGTTTCGTTGCACTTTCCGAGCCCGTAGGTATCTGATTGGCTTAAAAGTACAAGAAAACACTTCAAAAGTGACGTTTCTAAGAATTTAACAGTTTCTTGTATCTACGAACGCCAAATGCATAAAATTGACCTAAACGTCTCCTTTTCCTATTCTGAGTCGATTCTGCTCTTTAGTGTGTTTGGCAAACCATCAAAACGTTGAAATATAAATTCATAAAAATCGAAAAACATTGCAAATTTGATGTTTCGTTGCACTTCCGACCGTAGGATCTGATTGGCTTAAGTACAAAAACACTTCAAAAGTGACGTTTCTGAAGAATTTAACAGTTTCTTGTACTACAACGCCAGAATCATAAAATTGACCTAAACTCTCCTTTCTATTCTGATCGATTCTGCATGCTTTAAGTGTGTTTGGTGGTCAGAACCATCAAAAAACGTGAAATATGTTCAAATTCAATAAAATCGACAAAAATACAGTTTCTAGCTAAAATTTGATGGTTCGTTGCATTTCCGAGCCCGTAGGTATCTGATGGCTTAAGTACAAGAAACACTTCAAAAGTGACGTTTCTGAAGAATTTTAACATTTTCTTGTATCTACGAACGCCAGAATGCATAAAATTGACCAAACGTCTCCTTTTCCTATTCTGAGTCGATTCTGCATGCTTAAGTGTGTTTGGTGCTCAGAACCATCAAAAACGTTGAAATATAGTTCAAATTCAATAAAAATCGACAAAATACAGTTCTAGCTAAAATTTGATGGTTTCGTTGCACTTTCCGACCGTAGGTATCTGATTGCTTAAAGTACAAGAAAACACTTCAAAAGTGACGTTTCTGAGAATTTTAACAGTTTCTTGTATCTACGAACGCCAGAATGCATAAATTGACCTAAACGTCTCCTTTTCCTATTCTGAGTCGATTCTGCATGCTTTAAGTGTGTTTGGTGGCTCAGAACCATCAAAAAACGTTGAAATATAGTTCAAATCATAAAAATCGACAAAAATACAGTTTCTAGCTAAATTTGATGTTTCGTTGCACTTTCCGAGCCCTAGTATCTGATTGCTTAAAAGTACAAGAAAACACTCAAAAGTGACGTTTCTGAAGAATTTTAACAGTTTTCTTGTATCTACGAAGCCAGAATGCATAAAATTGACCTAAACGTCTCCTTTTCCTATTCTGAGTCGATTCTGCATGCTTTAAGTGTGTTTGGTGCTCAGAACATCAAAAAACGTTGAATATAGTTCAAATTCAATAAAATCGACAAAATACAGTTTCTAGCTAAAATTTGATGGTTTCGTTGCACTTTCCGAGCCCGTAGGGTATCTGATTGGCTTAAATACAAGAAAACACTTCAAAGTGACGTTTCTGAAGAATTTTAACAGTTTTCTTGTATCTACGAACGCCAGAATGCATAAATTGACCTAAACGTCTCCTTTTCCTATTCTGAGTCGATTCTGCATGCTTTAAGTGTGTTTGTGCTCAGAACCACAAAAAACGTTGAAATATAGTTCAAATTCAATAAAAATCGACAAAAATACAGTTTCTAGCTAAAATTTGATGGTTTCGTTGCACTTTCCAGCCCGTAGGGTATCTGATTGGCTTAAAAGTACAAGAAAACACTCAAAAGTGACGTTTCTGAAGAATTTTAACAGTTTTCTTGTATCTACGAACGCCAGAATGCATAAAATTGACCTAAACGTCTCCTTTCCTATTCTGAGTCGATTCTGCATGCTTTAAGTGTGTTTGGTGCTCAAACCACAAAAAACTTGAAATATAGTTCAAATTCAATAAAAATCGACAAAAATACAGTTTCTAGCTAAAATTGATGGTTTCGTTGCACTTCCGACCCTAGGTATCTGATTGGCTTAAAAGTAAAGAAAACACTTCAAAAGTGACGTTTCTGAAGAATTTTAAAGTTTTTCTTGTATCTACAACGCCAGAATGCATAAAATTGACCTAAACGTCTCCTTTTCCTATTCTGAGTCGATTCTGCATGCTTTAAGTGTGTTGGTGGCTCAGAACACAAAACGTTGAATATAGTTCAAATTCAATAAAAATCACAAAAAACAGTTCTACTAATTGATGTTTCTTGCACTTTCCACGTAGGGATCTGATTGGCTTAAAATACAAGAAAACACTCAAAAGTGACGTTTTGAAGAATTTTAAAGTTTTCTTGTACTACAACGCCAGAATGCATAATTGACCTAACGTCTCCTTCCTATCTGATCGATTCTGCATGCTTTAAGTGTGTTTGTGCTCAGAACCATCAAAAACTTGAAATATATTCAAATTCAAAATCGACAAAATACAGTTTCTAGCTAAAATTTGATGGTTCGTTGCACTTCCGACCGAGTATCTGATTGCTTAAAATAAAGAAAACACTCAAAAGTGACTTTCTGAGAATTTAACATTCTGTATCTACAACGCCAGAATGCATAAAATTGACCTAAACTCTCCTTTCCTATTCGATCGATCTGCATGCTTTAAGTGTGTTGTGCTCAACACTTCAAAGTAGTTCTGAATTTACATTTCTGTACACAGCCAATCAAATGACAACTTCTTTTCTATCTATCGATTCTGCTCTTATTGTTGTGGCTCAAACCATCAAACGTGAAATATATCAATCATAAACGACAAAACGTTTCTACTAAAATTTGATGTTCGTTGCACTTCGACCCGTAGATCTGATGCTAAGTACAAGAACACTCAAGTGACGTTTCTGAAGATTTTAACAGTTCTGTACACACGCAAGCAAAGACCTAAGTCTTCCATCTATCATTCGCTGCTTTAATGGTTGGCTCAACCTCAAAAACGTGAAATAGTTCAAATCAATAAAACGACAAAAAACGTTTCTGCTAAATTATGTTTCGTCCTTTCCGACGTAGTATCATGCTAAAATAAGAAACACTTCAATACTTCAAGAATTTTACAGTTTTCTGACACGACCCAAAGCTAATACCAAACTCTCTTTCCTATCTAGTCGATTCCATCTTTATGGTTGCTCA
>JAKCWB010000128.1:0-28327 GCA_022388445.1 Zophobas atratus | reverse complement strand
AGCTAGACACTGTATTTTTGTCGATTTTATTGAATTTGAACTATATTTCAACGTTTTTTGATGGTTCTGAGCCACCAAACACACTTAAAGCATGCAGAATCGACTCAGAATGGAAAAAGGAACGTTTAGGTCAATTTTATTGCATTCTGGCGTTCGTAGATACAAGAAAACTGTTAAAATTCTTCAGAAACGTCACTTTTGAAGTGTTTTCTTGTACTTTTAAGCCATCAGATACCCTACGGCTCGGAAAGTGCAACGAAACCATCAAATTTTAGCTAGAAACTGTATTTTTTGTCGATTTTTATTGAATTTGAACTATTTTCAACGTTTTTTGATGGTTCTGAGCCACCAAACACACTTAAAGCATGCAGAATCGACTCAGAATAGGAAAAGGAGACGTTTAGGTCAATTTTATGCATTCTGGCGTTCGTAGATACAAGAAAACTGTTAAATTCTTCAGAACGTCACTTTTGAAGTGTTTTCTTGTACTTTTAAGCCAATCAGATACCCTACGGGCTCGAAAGTGCAACGAAACCATCAAATTTTAGCTAGAAACTGTATTTTTGTCGATTTTTATTGAATTTGAACTATATTTCAACGTTTTTTGATGGTTCTGAGCCACCAAACACACTTAAAGCATGCAGAATCGACTCAGAATAGAAAAGAGACGTTTAGTCAATTTTATGCATTTCTGGCGTTCGTAGATACAAGAAAACTGTTAAAATTCTTCAGAAAACGGTCACTTTTGAAGTGTTTTCTTGTACTTTTAAGCCATCAGATACCCTACGGGCTCGGAAAGTGCAACGAAACCATCAAATTTTAGCTAGAAACTGTATTTTTGTCGATTTTTATTGAATTTGAACTATATTTCAACGTTTTTTGATGGTTCTGAGCCACCAAACACACTTAAAGCATGCAGAATCGACTCAGAATAGGAAAAGAGACGTTTTAGGTCAATTTTATGCATTCTGGCGTTCGTAGATACAAGAAAACTGTTAAAATTCTTCAGAAACGTCACTTTTGAAGTGTTTTCTTGTACTTTTAAGCCATCAGATACCCTACGGGCTCGGAAAGTGCAACGAAACCATCAAATTTTAGCTAGAAACTGTATTTTTGTCGATTTTTTATTGAATTTGAACTATATTTCAACGTTTTTTGATGGTTCTGAGCCACCAAACACACTTAAAGCATGCAGAATCGACTCAGAATAGGAAAAGGAGACGTTTAGGTCAATTTTATGCATTCTGGCGTTCGTAGATACAAGAAAACTGTTAAAATTCTTCAGAAACGTCACTTTTGAAGTGTTTTCTTGTACTTTTAAGCCAATCAGATACCCTACGGGCTCGGAAAGTGCAACGAAACCATCAAATTTTAGCTAGAAACTGTATTTTTGTCGATTTTTATTGAATTTGAACTATATTTCAACGTTTTTTGATGGTTCTGAGCCACCAAACACACTTAAAGCATGCAGAATCGACTCAGAATAGGAAAAGGAGACGTTTAGGTCAATTTTATGCATTCTGGCGTTCGTAGATACAAGAAAACTGTTAAAATTCTTCAGAAACGTCACTTTTGAAGTGTTTTCTTGTACTTTTAAGCCAATCAGATACCCTACGGGCTCGGAAAGTGCAACGAAACCATCAAATTTTAGCTAGAAACTGTATTTTTGTCGATTTTTATTGAATTTGAACTATATTTCAACGTTTTTTGATGGTTCTGAGCCACCAAACACACTTAAAGCATGCAGAATCGACTCAGAATAGGAAAAGGAGACGTTTAGGTCAATTTTATGCATTCTGGCGTTCGTAGATACAAGAAAACTGTTAAAATTCTTCAGAAACGTCACTTTTGAAGTGTTTTCTTGTACTTTTAAAGCCAATCAGATACCCTACGGGCTCGGAAAGTGCAACGAAACCATCAAATTTTAGCTAGAAACTGTATTTTTGTCGATTTTTATTGAATTTGAACTATATTTCAACGTTTTTTGATGGTTCTGAGCCACCAAACACACTTAAAGCATGCAGAATCGACTCAGAATAGGAAAAGGAGACGTTTAGGTCAATTTTATGCATTCTGGCGTTCGTAGATACAAGAAAACTGTTAAAATTCTTCAGAAACGTCACTTTTGAAGTGTTTTCTTGTACTTTTAAGCCAATCAGATACCCTACGGGCTCGGAAAGTGCAACGAAACCATCAAATTTTAGCTAGAAACTGTATTTTTTGTCGATTTTTATTGAATTTGAACTATATTTCAACGTTTTTTGATGGTTCTGAGCCACCAAACACACTTAAAGCATGCAGAATCGACTCAGAATAGGAAAAGGAGACGTTTAGGTCAATTTTATGCATTCTGGCGTTCGTAGATACAAGAAAACTGTTAAAATTCTTCAGAAACGTCACTTTTGAAGTGTTTTCTTGTACTTTTAAGCCAATCAGATACCCTACGGGCTCGGAAAGTGCAACGAAACCATCAAATTTTAGCTAGAAACTGTATTTTTGTCGATTTTTATTGAATTTGAACTATATTTCAACGTTTTTTTGATGGTTCTGAGCCACCAAACACACTTAAAGCATGCAGAATCGACTCAGAATAGGAAAAGGAGACGTTTAGGTCAATTTTATGCATTCTGGCGTTCGTAGATACAAGAAAACTGTTAAAATTCTTCAGAAACGTCACTTTTGAAGTGTTTTCTTGTACTTTTAAGCCAATCAGATACCCTACGGGCTCGGAAAGTGCAACGAAACCATCAAATTTTAGCTAGAAACTGTATTTTTGTGTCGATTTTTTATTGAATTTGAACTATATTTCAACGTTTTTTGATGGTTCTGAGCCACCAAACACACTTAAAGCATGCAGAATCGACTCAGAATAGAAAAGAGACGTTTAGGTCAATTTTATGCATCTGGCGTTCGTAGATACAAGAAAACTGTTAAAATTCTTCAGAAACGTCACTTTGAAGTGTTTTCTTGTACTTTAAGCCAATCAGATACCCTACGGGCTCGGAAAGTGCAACGAAACCATCAAATTTTAGCTAAAACTGTATTTTTGTCGATTTTTATTGAATTTGAACTATATTTCAACGTTTTTTGATGGTTCTGAGCCACCAAACACACTTAAAGCATGCAGAATCGACTCAGATAGGAAAGGAGACGTTTAGGTCAATTTTATGCATTCTGGCGTTCGTAGATACAAGAAAACTGTTAAAATTCTTCAGAAACGTCACTTTTGAAGTGTTTTCTTGTACTTTTAAGCCAATCAGATACCTACGGCTCGGAAAGTGCAACGAAACCATCAAATTTTAGCTAGAAACTGTATTTTTGTCGAAATTTTTTTTAACTATATTTCAACGTTTTTTGATGGTTCTGAGCCACCAAACACACTTAAAGCATGCAGAATCGACTCAGAATAGGAAAAGGAGACGTTTAGGTCAATTTTATGCATTCTGGCGTTCGTAGATACAAGAAAACTGTTAAAATTCTTCAGAAACGTCACTTTTGAAGTGTTTTCTTGTACTTTTAAGCCAATCAGATACCCTACGGGCTCGGAAAGTGCAACGAAACCATCAAATTTTAGCTAGAAACTGTATTTTTGTCGATTTTTATTGAATTTGAACTATATTTCAACGTTTTTTGATGGTTCTGAGCCACCAAACACACTTAAAAGCATGCAGAATCGACTCAGAATAGGAAAAGGAGACGTTTAGGTCAATTTTAATGCATTCTGGCGTTCGTAGATACAAGAAAACTGTTAAAATTCTTCAGAAACGTCACTTTTGAAGTGTTTTCTTGTACTTTTAAGCCAATCAGATACCCTACGGGCTCGGAAAGTGCAACGAAACCATCAAATTTTAGCTAGAAACTGTATTTTTGTCGATTTTTATTGAATTTGAACTATATTTCAACGTTTTTTGATGGTTCTGAGCCACCAAACACACTTAAAGCATGCAGAATCGACTCAGAATAGGAAAAGGAGACGTTTAGGTCAATTTTATGCATTCTGGCGTTCGTAGATACAAGAAAACTGTTAAAATTCTTCAGAAACGTCACTTTTGAAGTGTTTTCTTGTACTTTTAAGCCAATCAGATACCCTACGGGCTCGGAAAGTGCAACGAAACCATCAATTTTAGCTAGAAACTGTATTTTTGTCGATTTTATTGAATTTGAACTATATTTCAACGTTTTTTGATGGTTCTGAGCCACCAAACACACTTAAGCATGCAGAATCGACTCAGAATAGGAAAAGGAGACGTTTTAGGTCAATTTTATGCATTTGGCGTTTCGTAGATACAAGAAAACTGTTAAAATCTTCAGAAACGTCACTTTTTGAAGTGTTTTCTTGTACTTTTAAGCCAATCAGATACCCTACGGGCTCGGAAAGTGCAACGAAACCATCAAATTTTAGCTAGAAACTGTATTTTTGTCGATTTTTATTGAATTTGAACTAATTTCAACGTTTTTTGATGGTTCTGAGCCACCAAACACACTTAAAGCATGCAGAATCGACTCAGAATAGGAAAAGGAACGTTTAGGTCAATTTTATGCATTCTGGCGTTCGTAGATACAAGAAAACTGTTAAAATTCTTCAGAAACGTCACTTTTGAAGTGTTTTCTTGTACTTTTAAGCCAATCAGATACCCTACGGGCTCGGAAAGTGCAACGAAACCATCAAATTTTAGCTAGAAACTGTATTTTTGTCGATTTTTATTGAATTTGAACTATATTTCAACGTTTTTTTGATGGTTCTGAGCCACCAAACACACTTAAAGCATGCAGAATCGACTCAGAATAGGAAAGGAGACGTTTAGGTCAATTTTATGCATTCTGGCGTTCGTAGATACAAGAAAACTGTTAAAATTCTTCAGAAACGTCACTTTTGAAGTGTTTTCTTGTACTTTTAAGCCAATCAGATACCCTACGGGCTCGGAAAGTGCAACGAAACCATCAAATTTTAGCTAGAAACTGTATTTTTGTCGATTTTTATTTGAATTTGAACTATATTTCAACGTTTTTTGATGGTTCTGAGCCACCAAACACACTTAAAGCATGCAGAATCGACTCAGAATAGGAAAAGGAGACGTTTAGGTCAATTTTATGCATTCTGGCGTTCGTAGATACAAGAAAACTGTTAAAATTCTTCAGAAACGTCACTTTTGAAGTGTTTTCTTGTACTTTTAAGCCAATCAGATACCCTACGGGCTCGGAAAGTGCAACGAAACCATCAAATTTTAGCTAGAAACTGTATTTTTGCCGATTTTTATTGAATTTGAACTATATTTCAACGTTTTTTGATGGTTCTGAGCCACCAAACACACTTAAAGCATGCAGAATCGACTCAGAATAGGAAAAGGAGACGTTTAGGTCAATTTTATGCATTCTGGCGTTCGTAGATACAAGAAAACTGTTAAAATTCTTCAGAAACGTCACTTTTGAAGTGTTTTCTTGTACTTTTAAGCCAATCAGATACCCTACGGGCTCGGAAAGTGCAAGGAAACCACCAAATTTTAGCTAGAAACTGTATTTTTGTCGATTTTTATTGAATTTGAACTATATTTCAACGTTTTTTGATGGTTCTGAGCCACCAAACACACTTAAAGCATGCAGAATCGACTCAGAATAGGAAAAGGAGACGTTTAGGTCAATTTTATGCATTCTGGCGTTCGTAGATACAAGAAAACTGTTAAAATTCTTCAGAAACGTCACTTTTGAAGTGTTTTCTTGTACTTTTAAGCCAATCAGATACCCTACGGGCTGGGAAAGTGCAACGAAACCATCAAATTTTAGCTAGAAACTGTATTTTTGTCGATTTTTATTGAATTTGAACTATATTTCAACGTTTTTTGATGGTTCTGAGCCACCAAACACACTTAAAGCATGCAGAATCGACTCAGAATAGGAAAAGGAGACGTTTAGGTCAATTTTATGCATTCTGGCGTTCGTGGATACAAGAAAACTGTTAAAATTCTTCAGAAACGTCACTTTTGAAGTGTTTTCTTGTACTTTTAAGCCAATCAGATACCCTACGGGCTCGGAAAGTGCAACGAAACCATCAAATTTTAGCTAGAAACTGTATTTTTGTCGATTTTTATTGAATTTGAACTATATTTCAACGTTTTTTGATGGTTCTGAGCCACCAAACACACTTAAAGCATGCAGAATCGACTCAGAATAGGAAAAGGAGACGTTTAGGTCAATTTTATGCATTCTGGCGTTCGTAGATACAAGAAAACTGTTAAAATTCTTCAGAAACGTCACTTTTGAAGTGTTTTCTTGTACTTTTAAGCCAATCAGATACCCTACGGGCTCGGAAAGTGCAACGAAACCATCAAATTTTAGCTAGAAACTGTATTTTAGTCGATTTTTATTGAATTTGAACTATATTTCAACGTTTTTTGATGGTTCTGAGCCACCAAACACACTTAAAGCATGCAGAATCGACTCAGAATAGGAAAAGGAGACGTTTAGGTCAATTTTATGCATTCTAGCGTTCGTAGATACAAGAAAACTGTTAAAATTCTTCAGAAACGTCACTTTTGAAGTGTTTTCTTGTACTTTTAAGCCAATCAGATACCCTACGGGCTCGGAAAGTGCAACGAAACCATCAAATTTTAGCTAGAAACTGTATTTTTGTCGATTTTTATTGAATTTGAACTATATTTCAACGTTTTTTGATGGTTCTGAGCCACCAAACACACTTAAAGCATGCAGAATCGACTCAGAATAGGAAAAGGAGACGTTTAGGTCAATTTTATGCATTCTGGTGTTCGTAGATATAAGAAAACTGTTAAAATTCTTCAGAAACGTCACTTTTGAAGTGTTTTCTTGTACTTTTAAGCCAATCAGATACCCTACGGGCTCGGAAAGTGCAACGAAACCATCAAATTTTAGCTAGAAACTGTATTTTTGTCGATTTTTATTGAATTTGAACTATATTTCAACGTTTTTTGATGGTTCTGAGCCACCAAACACACTTAAAGCATGCAGAATCGACTCAGAATAGGAAAAGGAGACGTTTAGGTCAATTTTATGCATTCTGGCGTTCGTAGATACAAGAAAACTGTTAAAATTCTTCAGAAACGTCACTTTTGAAGTGTTTTCTTGTACTTTTAAGCCAATCAGATACCCTACGGGCTCGGAAAGTGCAACGAAACCATCAAATTTTAGCTAGAAACTGTATTTTTGTCGATTTTTATTGAATTTGAACTATATTTCAACGTTTTTTGATGGTTCTGAGCCACCAAACACACTTAAAGCATGCAGAATCGACTCAGAATAGGAAAAGGAGACGTTTAGGTCAATTTTATGCATTCTAGCGTTCGTAGATACAAGAAAACTGTTAAAATTCTTCAGAAACGTCACTTTTGAAGTGTTTTTCTTTCGTTGCACTTTCCGAGCCCGTAGGGTATCTGATTGGCTTAAAAGTACAAGAAAACACTTCAAAAGTGACGTTTCTGAAGAATTTTAACAGTTTTCTTGTATCTACGAACGCCAGAATGCATAAAATTGACCTAAACGTCTCCTTTTCCTATTCTGAGTCGATTCTGCATGCTTTAAGTGTGTTTGGTGGCTCAGAACCATCAAAAAACGTTGAAATATAGTTCAAATTCAATAAAAATCGACAAAAATACAGTTTCTAGCTAAAATTTGATGGTTTCGTTGCACTTTCCGAGCCCGTAGGGTATCTCATTGGCTTAAAAGTACAAGAAAACACTTCAAAAGTGACGTTTCTGAAGAATTTTAACAGTTTTCTTGTATCTACGAACGCCAGAATGCATAAAATTGACCTAAGCGTCTCCTTTTCCTATTCTGAGTCGATTCTGCATGCTTTAAGTGTGTTTGGTGGCTCAGAACCATCAAAAAACGTTGAAATATAGTTCAAATTCAATAAAAATCGACAAAAATACAGTTTCTAGCTAAAATTTGATGGTTTCGTTGCACTTACCGAGCCCGTAGGGTATCTGATTGGCTTTAAAAGTACAAGAAAACACTTCAAAAGTGACGTTTCTGAAGAATTTTAACAGTTTTCTTGTATCTACGAACGCCAGAATGCATAAAATTGACCTAAACGTCTCCTTTTCCTATTCTGAGTCGATTCTGCATGCTTTAAGTGTGTTTGGTGGCTCAGAACCATCAAAAAACGTTGAAATATAGTTCAAATTCAATAAAAATCGACAAAAATACAGTTTCTAGCTAAAATTTGATGGTTTCGTTGCACTTTCCGAGCCCGTAGGGTATCTGATTGGCTTAAAAGTACAAGAAAAACACTTCAAAAGTGACGTTTCTGAAGAATTTTAACAGTTTTCTTGTATCTACGAACGCCAGAATGCATAAAATTGACCTAAACGTCTCCTTTTCCTATTCTGAGTCGATTCTGCATGCTTTAAGTGTGTTTGGTGGCTCAGAACCATCAAAAAACGTTGAAATATAGTTCAAATTCAATAAAAATCGACAAAAATACAGTTTCTAGCTAAAATTTGATGGTTTCGTTGCACTTTCCGAGCCCGTAGGGTATCTGATTGGCTTAAAAGTACAAGAAAACACTTCAAAAGTGACGTTTCTGAAGAATTTTAACAGTTTTCTTGTATCTACGAACGCCAGAATGCATAAAAATTGACCTAAACGTCTCCTTTTCCTATTCTGAGTCGATTCTGCATGCTTTAAGTGTGTTTGGTGGCTCAGAACCATCAAAAAAACGTTGAAATATAGTTCAAATTCAATAAAAATCGACAAAAATACAGTTTCTAGCTAAAATTTGATGGTTTCGTTGCACTTTCCGAGCCCGTAGGGTATCTGATTGGCCTAAAAGTACAAGAAAACACTTCAAAAGTGACGTTTCTGAAGAATTTTAACAGTTTTCTTGTATCTACGAACGCCTAAATGCATAAAATTGACCTAAACGTCTGCTTTTCCTATTCTGAGTCGATTCTGCATGCTTTAAGTGTGTTTGGTGGCTCAGAACCATCAAAAAACGTTGAAATATAGTTCAAATTCAATAAAAATCGACAAAAATACAGTTTCTAGCTAAAATTTGATGGTTTCGTTGCACTTTCCGAGCCCGTAGGTTATCTGATTGGCTTAAAAGTACAAGAAAACACTTCAAAAGTGACGTTTCTGAAGAATTTTAACAGTTTTCTTGTATCTACGAACGCCAGAATGCATAAAATTGACCTAAACGTCTCCTTTTCCTATTCTGAGTCGATTCTGCATGCTTTAAGTGTGTTTGGTGGCTCAGAACCATCAAAAAACGTTGAAATATAGTTCAAATTCAATAAAAATCGACAAAAATACAGTTTCTAGCTAAAATTTGATGGTTTCGTTGCACTTTCCGAGCCCGTTGGGTATCTGATTGGCTTAAAAGTACAAGAAAACACTTCAAAAGTGACGTTTCTGAAGAATTTTAACAGTTTTCTTGTATCTACGAACGCCAGAATGCATGAAATTGACCTAAACGTCTCCTTTTCCTATTCTGAGTCGATTCTGCATGCTTTAAGTGTGTTTGGTGGCTCAGAACCATCAAAAAACGTTGAAATATAGTTCAAATTCAATAAAAATCGACAAAAATACAGTTTCTAGCTAAAATTTGATGGTTTCGTTGCACTTTCCGAGCCCGTAGGGTATCTGATTGGCTTAAAAGTACAAGAAAACACTTCAAAAGTGACGTTTCTGAAGAATTTTAACAGTTTTCTTGTATCTACGAACGCCAGAATGCATAAAATTGACCTAAACGTCTCCTTTTATAATAAAATAAATAAATAAATAAATAATATTTAATTGTCCTACAGAATATTTTCCAGTTACAGGACAATTTCAGCAAAACATAACACAATTTTAGTCTAACTACTTAATAATTGGCAAAATATTCCCAAATCTTTCCTATCACAATTACATTTAACATAAGCAGAAATTGACAGTTACATCTTTCATAAATTTAGCTTGTCACAGATTGCAGTTTTCAGTTCTCTGGTCGAGCAGTTGAAGATATCACAATCGCTATTTCTCTCCATTTTGTTCGTATACATGCTGATCACATATAGTGGAGCTCTTCTACCAATATTTGTGCGTGGTGTACTGGAATAAAGCGTTACTGAGTACCGATTATTTAATCTCGGCACATAAAATTTTAGGCCAGAAAGAAGCTCACCACAGTCAATTTTATTATTCAGAAGTTTATGCAAGAAAATAAGTGCGCTGACAACTCTTCTGCACTGCAATGTATAAAGTTTGTATCGCTCTAATAATACTGCATGTGGGTAATTTCTAACTGGCCACACTCCTTCATCCTTGAAATATAAATATTTTAAAAATTTCCTTTGAACGTTCTCTAGCAGCCTTATCTGATAATTATAATATGGGAACCAAGCCGTGGAGCAATATTCTAGCC
Organism: Zophobas atratus; assembly: GCA_022388445.1. Taxonomy (NCBI): domain Eukaryota; kingdom Metazoa; phylum Arthropoda; class Insecta; order Coleoptera; family Tenebrionidae; genus Zophobas; species Zophobas atratus. Next base: position 17,949 of record JAKCWB010000128.1, on the reverse strand, counting down.
TAGATCTCACCAGTGAATTAAAAAGTTGAATTAAGGGTAACACGTTATTAAAACCTTTACAATTTCGTACAATAAACCCAAACATCTTACCAGCCGTACCTACAATGTTAGTGACATGTTCTTTAAAAGAAAATTTCGAGTCATAATGCACACCAAGATCTTTTATATTTGTAGTTCGCTGAAGAATACTATTACCAATATTATAATCAAATTGACAAGGATTGTAAGACAGCGTGAAGGAAACAACGTTGCATTTATCAATATTCAATGGCAGTTTATTCAGAAAACACCAATCCTTTAGTTTGTTAATGTCATTTTGGAGCATTATGCAGTCATCCACGTTGCCAATTTTATGAAATATTTTGATGTCATCTGCATAAATAAGAATTTGGGAGTTCTGGATGATATCCACAACATCATTTAAGTAAATTATGAAACAAAGTGGTCCGAGTATGGAACCCTGCGGGACACCTGAGACTGAAGCATAAGAATTAGACTTAAAACCATTATACACAACACAATTTACCCTCGAAGACAGATAAGAATAAAATAGTTTTATTAAGCAATCAGAGAAACCCATAGCAGACAACTTACAAAGCAAAATTTGGTGATTAATTTTGTCGAAAGCTTTCGACAGATCCGTATATATAACGTCAAGCTGGCCACTGTGATCTAGCGTATCTGATATTATTTGCGACATACACATTAAGTTCGTATGAGTTGATCTTCCTAAAGAAAAGCCATGCTGGTGTATAGAAATTAGTTCCTTAATATTGAAATAAATTTGTCGATATAAAATACTTTCATAAACTTTGGAGAAGCAGGATAAAATTGAAATGGGGCGGTAACTGCGCACATCGGATATATCTCCTGATTTGTATACTGGTACAATTTTAGCGACCTTCCACACATTGGGGAAGCAAGAATTATTAAGGCTTAGGTTAAACAAATAACACAAAGGTTTAAGAAAGGCAGCTGAACAGTCTTTTATCAGAAAAGAAGGGATTTGGTCGATGCCAGCGGAACAAGTGTTTTTTATTTTACTGATAGCTGCAAGCACATCGTCATCAAAAATCTGGATATGGAACGGCAAGTTGCTGCTATTACTAACATATGTATTACCTTGCAATTCGTTGGTTTCAGGTGAGTCAAAAATCGAGGAAAAATAATGGGCAAACATATTAACAATGTCCAGTGGACGGTCATACTCACTGTTGTCAAAATGTACGGAGCTTGGAATGGAAGAACGGCCTCGTTTTTCTTTTATAAACGTCCAAAAATATTTTGGATCACTTAACAATGAATTTTGCGCTTTAATAATATAATTATTGAAATCCCGACGAATTAACCGTTTGACGTCACGCCGTATATGAGAAAAATTTAAATATGCTTCACCGGATGGTAACTGTTTGTGACACTTAAAGAACTTACGTTTTAGTTTAAGCATACTTCTGAGTTCTGCCGAGTACCAGTTAGGGTAACGAAACCTTTTACACTTAAACAAAGGCACATGCTTGTCAATTAATAATAATAATAATAATTTTTATTGGTACATATAATGCTATACAGCTTTGTACATGTCAAGTTTACATAATTGAGAACACTACATGAAAACAACAGTAGGATCTAATAAAAATTCACTAGTGTCATAGTAAGCTTTAGATATTAAAAATGACTTTACAGTATCTTTAAAGGTTGTTAAATCTAGTTTTTGAACAGCAACAGGTAATTTATTATAAAACTTTATACCATAATAGTCAAGTCCTGTTCTCGATTTACTTACTCTTAATCTTTTCGTGTAAAGAAGATCTTTCTGACGAGTATTATGATTGTGTACGTCGCCATGATATTTATAAGCTACCATATTTCTCCTAACATCCAAAAGACAATTGAGAATATATAAACATGGAAATGTGAGTATACTAAGTTCAGTGTAAGCCATTTTGCAATTCTCCCTATATTTGAGCCCAGCAATTATCCTGATTGCCCTACGTTGCAAACCAAAGATGCGATGTCTTATAACAGAATGTCCCCAAATCTGATTCCCATACATAATATGTGATTCACAAAGTGCAAAATACGCTACCCGCAGTATTTTAGGTGGTACTCGATCTTTTAGATTTCGTAAAAGAAATATTCCTTTTGACATTTTGCTAGCAACCATTTCGCCGTGAATACCCCAATTCAACTTCGAGTCAATATATAATCCTAGAAATTTTACTGAGTCGTCATAATTATTATTATCTACCTTTTTTAAGGTAAAGAGCATATTTACAGATTTATCGAAATTCAAGCATAATTCATTCCTATGAAACCAGTTCCAAGCTTTCGAATATGTGTTTTTACTCAAATGGACAACAGTTGGTAAAGAGGTTGCTTTATTCATTAAGGTTGTATCATCGGCATAAAGAACTGAGTTCGAATTTAAGTGATTCGGTAAGTCATTTATGAACACTAGAAATAGCAGTGGGCCGAGGATGGAACCTTGAGGCACACCTCTTTCTATTGAAAGTCTGTGGGACATTTTGTCATTTATCTTGACAACCTGTGATCTGTTGCTGAGATACGATTTTATAAGATTTATACTTCGGAGATCTATATTATATGCACTCATTTTGTTTAATAGGATATTATGTGAAACACAATCAAAGGCTTTAGACAAGTCCAAGAATGAAACTATGCCAATTTGTTCTTCTTCAAAACATGATGTTAAAAACTTAATTAGATCCTGAACTGCTCCAGTAGTGGATCGGTTTTTTCTAAAGCCATACTGACTTACACAAAATAATTTATTGCTCTCAAAATGATCGTAAAGTTGATTGTGAAGTATTCTTTCTAATATTTTTCCAAATATAGGGAGAAGCGCAATAGGTCGGTAATTGGAAGGATCGTTCTTATTTCCTTTTTTGTATATGGGTATCACAACAGCTGTTTTCAAACAGTCAGGAAACACTGAATTTACAATACATAAATTAATGAGTTTAGTCAAAGGACTTATAATAATATTTTTAATAGATTTAAGAATTTTGATATTAAATTCAAAGATATCGCATGAGTTTGTATTTTTTAAACTCTCAATTGCCTCCCGAACCTTTACACAAGATACTTGTTCAAAATTGAAACTATTTACATTTGATAAACAATTCACAGACGAATATCTAGAAAAATTACATATATCACAGGACATATCACAGTTGGATTGTAAGTTAATATCACAGTTGGAGTTCTTAGTTTTTCCTTCCTCTACAATATAGGAAGCTATATTAGTAAAAAAACTATTAAAATTATCACAAGATATCACATGATTGGTATTATGATCTACATTATTTGTTTTATTCCGATATTGATCGATTACCTTCCACATTGCTTTGCTTTTGCTACTAGCTGATAGAATAGCTTTTTCATTATAGTACATTTTTTTAGTTTTGATTTTATCTCGATATAATTGTCGAAAATTATTTTTTACTTTCCTAGACCCCTCAGACTTTAGTATTTTGTCAAGATTTACCAGATATTGCAGTGTATTGCGCATTTCTGCTAGTTCTGCGTCAAACCAATTTATTTTATATTTGTTTCCAGTAATCTTAATCAATTGGGTTGGAAATGACATATCTACATGATATCTAATTATTTCTATAAATTTAGAAAACTTGGAACTTATGTCAATGTCATAGGAGTCTATGAAACTCCAGTCAACCCCAGATATGTATCTATACAATTGTATTTGACCTACATATGTTAAAGGTCGAATTTTGTTATAAGTTACATTTACTGTGTTCATACAAAAATGGAGTTCACACCGAATACCTGTGTGATCTGACGAACATGGATGTACAGGATTAACTTTATATAGTGTTGCTTCTAAGTTAGTGAATACATTATCCAGGCGAACATCATTTCTGGTTGGAAAATTTACAATAGGATAAAGACCAAAACCATGCATAAAGTCAAGTAACCTATCTTTTAGTGGATCATGCTTATCAAACTTGACATTAAAATCTCCAGCTAATATTACCTTATACTTAATAGTATCAACAACATTAAATACTTCAACTAACACATCTAAGAACATATCTAAGTTCCCTGATGGCGGTCTGTATATATTTATAAAGTATAGTTGTAAGTTACTTATCTTAACAGATGATATCTCACATTGATTTTCTACAGATAATTGTTCTAACATTGGTACAGGAATACAGTCAACTTCCTCTCTAGTCATTATTAAGGAGCCTCCGTGAGTGGATCCAGTTCTCGAAAAAGATGATTTTGCAGTGAAATCCAAGATTCTTACTTGATCTGCTTCGTATTTATTAAGCCAATGTTCACAAATTCCTAACACTGAATAATTGCTGTCTTGTAGAAATGATTCTAGCTCGTCGATTTTCGGTCGTATGGATTGTACATTCATGACTAAAATATTTAATGATTTTGTAGTAGTCAATTTGCGACCTTTTTCTTCACAGTTAAATGAAAAAACCTGTTTATACGAGTACCTGTTGGCCAGATTTTTGGGTCCATAGCTGCGTTGACGTCATTAAGATCTACAGTGAGTTTGAAACTTGCGTATATTTCCGGGTGTTTGGAATTAAGCTTTTCAATATTTATAACAGATACTTTTGGAGCTAAATGCTGCTGAAGCTGCTCTGCCGTTGTGTTTGGACACAATCTATAAACGTGGACATAACCCATTCGAGGAATGGCTTGGATAGATAGAGAAGTATCAGAGCAACCTACAACCGACTTCTTTCCTTGTAACTTTCGTTTCTTGGGTGTTATGGTCTTCCAGTCATTGTCCTCCCTTTTATCTGTGTCATTATTCTGATCCTTGGTGTGGTGAGTGTCTTTACCAATGGCAGCTACGGATATTTCATTGTCATCATTATGAGTCTTAACGTTGTTGATGTTGACAGTCGACTTTTTGTGACGAGTTTTATTCACATGATGGTCGTTCTTATCTACAACTGTTTTTCCCATATCTATCGATGTTTTTGTGTGGGCACCACTGGATGGAATTAGGTTAGAAATTTGTGCCTTCAACAAATTTATTTGCTGACATTGTTCTTCTATTATACGATCTTTTTGTCTGATGATATACATGAATATTCTTGCATCAATACTAGTGTTCGGTTGTTGTGATAGGTCATCCATTGCGTCCCAGAAATCGGAATCAGGTGTAGAAGCAAGGTCATCATGTAATTCACAACAAACAAAGTTTCCATCATCACAAAATTTTCCAGAGGTTTTTGCACAACTCGGATGAAACTGTTGGGCACACTTTTGACATTTTACACTGTTTACAACCTTTCTAAACACTTCTTGCAGAGCACGATGTTACCAGTGTCCGCCATCTTGAATACCGAATAGGATTTAAAAAAAAAAATTTATATTATACAATACGCTATAAAAATGCTCACAAGCTTGGTTTACATCAGTAATTCTATACAAATAACTCCAATCAGCGTTGAAAATATCCTGGTACAAAAAAAGAAAATTCGCTTTTTTAAAATTGTACAATTTGGCCATATTACATGCAGCGAAATTGATGTAAGAAACTTTTTTTAATTGGAGATTAATATTTAACGCCGGATGGTGCATGTCTTCCGCAATTAATGGACATAAATCACGACTAACAGTACAGTGAGTTGAGGTACTAAAAACTAGGTCTAAAAGGCGGCCATCAGAATTTGGAACAGAATTAAGCTGTGTTAAGTTTAAAAGTGAAGCCATGTTACGAAGAGAACTTGATTTTGTATCATTCTTATTACTGGAGAAACTTGGAGAATTGAAGTCCCCAATTAAAAATATATTAGAAAGCTCAATGGCGTAGCTTTCAAAGCATTCTATAAATAACACAAAATCAGTTACAGAAAGATCAGGCGGTATGTAAACTACAAATATGTGTAAATTACCTTCTTGACAAAATAACTTACAACCTATGATATCACACAGAAAAAAATCCTTAAATGTCGGCATGTCCAGGCATTTAACGTTGAACTGAGCATTAACAGCCAGAACAACTCCCCCGCCGCTTTGACGATTGGAACTACTGAAGTCTCTGTCTGAGCGAAATGCAATGTAATTTGGCGGAATAAATTCACTGTTATTGATCGATGGATCAAGCCATGATTCTGTAATACATATTATATCAAATACATTAGCCGTTAAATTGGAGTAAATGTCATTAACACGTGATCTGATGCTGCGAGTGTTCTGATAATAAACAAAGAAACTTTTGCTATTGCTGGGAAAGTTTGTAGGTGATTTAGGAGACTTTGAAGTTATGTTACTTACATTGGCCGCATCTAAGGACGATCTAAAAAATTGCTTTTAAAATCTGACAGAGGTTCAAAACGATTAAACACTTGAACAGAAGGCGTGACATTCACGTTCCCAGGAGACTGAGATTGGAGTCCTGAGCTCGTACTTGGGACACTTTGAACATCTGTAGGCTTGAAATTAGGAATTTTTCTAATATCTATGCGAACTGGTTCACCAAATACCACATTACGAAGTTTAGCTTCGGCAAATTTAAACGCAAAACAACTCTTATAGTCCCAGGCCGGATGGTCAACACTAATGTCAAACCCATGCATATGTTTGAGACTTCTACAGTTAATACAAACCTTAGCAACTGAGTGACAAGTATTTACCTGGTGCTCACCTGCACATAAAGGACAGATAACTGGTCTAGGGCACTTAGTTTTAGTATGATTGAAACCATTGCATTTAAAGCAACGTGTTACCGTCGTATCATCATACAACTTGCAAATATTTATGCCTACAAGTATTCCACCAGCTTTCATAGCTTTCTTGTATGTATGTATATCAAGCTGAACAGTTGCCTGAAGTATTTTTTGTTCTTTTTTAGGGGCCAGAAATTTAGAAGCCTATATTCAGTTGCATCTGCTAACAAATCAGAGTTTTGGGATTTTAAATAACTCATAAAAGACTCCTTATTTAGACAAGAAGGAATTCCGACGATTCTAACACGAGGGTGTTCTGATCTAAGAACAAAAACATCGTAATCATTCGATAGCTTATCTGCTGCAAGTTGCTTTAGTTTTTTTGAATTTTCAATATTATTACATCCTACGATGATAGCTCCATCCCTAGCTTTTTTGGAATTTGTGACAGAGATATTTTCATTCAATAAATCTACATTCCGCAACAGGTCTTCTTGTGTTTGGAAAGCTTTCTGCGCAACTTTTGGTTTAATCATTACTTTGGCTTGCGTTGCGGAACTTAATTTATTTGCATATGTATCAGTGGGTTTAATCGTGTCTGCAATAGCTACAGGAATTGCAGCATTACTACCATGGATCACTGCAGCTTTACTTCGATTGTCGGTTAATAACCTCACTAATTCGATATTAGATTGTTTCAATTCATCCATCTCCCTTCTTAATTTTGTAACCTCCAATAGCGTTTTCTCGTTTTCCAACGCAATAACGTTTCGAATAATTGATTGTATCTCAGGATTCTGCAAGATAGTTGTCACATTAGATGCTACAGAATTAGGTGAATCAATAAAGTAGTTGTACATCGGAACTCTAAACACGCCATTACAATCCGCACAAAGAAATTTTACCTGTGAAGAATATCGTCGAAGCCTCTCACAAGTAGATTTATCTTGAGATAATAACCCCAAACACGAAAAGTGAACAGAGCGACCACACCCATCGCAAATAAAAGCAATCGCTTTATCGACTTGAGCCATACACACAGGACAACATTCAGTGACTGGAAAGTCTTTAAACTCAGAAGAGGGTGAGTTTTCAGTAGACGACATCTGGCAGACAGGATAAGGAGGAATCGCAGCCAAAAAATAAGATGAAAATAAACAAAGAAATGTAAACAACAATGGCGGCCGCAGACGTCGCCAAAAGCGAACTCGTGCGGCCACTAAACTAACAAAACACGCAAACAAATAACTTTTATAACACAAAAGGATTTGTTAAAGCGTAAAATTGAAATCAAGCAGCTCAAAAGACTGCTCGGCTTAATAAGCAACGCCTGTAGAACAAAATATAACAGATTTACAACAAAAGGAGAGAATTTTCCACTCTAAATATGTAAATAACTATGGACATTGTAACAAACCTGACATATAGCACAAACGCACGCGCGAAAAAAAACTTTTCCTATTCTGAGTCAATTCTGCATGCTTTAAGTGTGTTTGGTGGCTCAGAACCATCAAAAAACGTTGAAATATAGTTCAAATTCAATAAAAATCGACAAAAATAGAGTTTCTAGCTAAAATTTGATGGTTTCGTTGCATTTTCCGAGCCCGTTGGGTATCTGATTGGCTTAAAAGTACAAGAAAACACTTCAATAGTGACGTTTCTGAAGAATTTTAACAGTTTTCTTGTATCTACGAACGCCAGAATGCATAAAATTGACCTAAACGTCTCCTTTTCCTATTCTGAGTCGATTCTGCATGCTTTAAGTGTGTTTGGTGGCTCAGAACCATCAAAAAACGTTGAAATATAGTTCAAATTCAATAAAAATCGACAAAAATACAGTTTCTAGCTAAAATTTGATGGTTTCGTTGCACTTTCCGAGCCCGTAGGGTATCTGATTGGCTTAAAAGTACAAGAAAACACTTCAAAAGTGACGTTTCTGAAGAATTTTAACAGTTTTCTTGTATCTACGAACGCCAGAATGCATAAAATTGACCTAAACGTCTCCTTTTCCTATTCTGAGTCGATTCTGCATGCTTTAAGTGTGTTTGGTGGCTCAGAACCATCAAAAAACGTTGAAATATAGTTCAAATTCAATAAAAATCGACAAAAATACAGTTTCTAGCTAAAATTTGATGGTTTCGTTGCACTTTCCGAGCCCGTAGGGTATCTGATTGGCTTAAAAGTACAAGAAAACACTTCAAAAGTGACGTTTCTGAAGAATTTTTAACAGTTTTCTTGTATCTACGAACGCCAGAATGCATAAAATTGACCTAAACGTCTCCTTTTTCCTATTCTGAGTCGTTCTGCATGCTTTAAGTGTGTTTGGTGGCTCAGAACATCAAAAAACGTTGAAATATAGTTCAAATTCAATAAAAATCGACAAAAATACAGTTTCTAGCTAAAATTTGATGGTTTCGTTGCACTTTCCGAGCCCGTTGGGTATCTGATTGGCTTAAAAGTACAAGAAAACACTTCAAAAGTGACGTTTCTGAAGAATTTTAACAGTTTTTCTTGTATCTACGAACGCCAGAATGCATAAAATTGACCTAAACGTCTCCTTTTCCTATTCTGAGTCGATTCTGCATGCTTTAAGTGTGTTTGGTGGCTCAGAACCATCAAAAAACGTTGAAATATAGTTCAAATTCAATAAAAATCGACAAAAATACAGTTTCTAGCTAAAATTTGATGGTTTCGTTGCACTTTCCGAGCCCGTAGGGTATCTGATTGGCTTAAAAGTACAAGAAAACACTTCAAAAGTGACGTTTCTGAAGAATTTTAACAGTTTTCTTGTATCTACGAACGCCAGAATGCATAAAATTGACCTAAACGTCTCCTTTTCCTATTCTGAGTGGATTCTGCATGCTTTAAGTGTGTTTGGTGGCTCAGAACCCATCAAAAAACGTTGAAATATAGTTCAAATTCAATAAAAATCGACAAAAATACAGTTTCTACTAAAATTTGATGGTTTCGTTGCACTTTCCGAGCCCGTAGGGTATCTGATTGGCTTAAAAGTACAAGAAAACACTTCAAAAGTGACGTTTCTGAAGAATTTTAACAGTTTTCTTGTATCTACGAACGCCAGAATGCATAAAATTGACCTAAACGTCCTCCTTTTCCTATTCTGAGTCGATTCTGCATGCTTTAATTGTTTGGTGCTCAAACCATCAAAAAACGTTGAAATATATTCAAATTCAATAAAAATCGACAAAAATACAGTTCTAGCTAAAATTTGATGTTCGTTGCACTTTCCGAGCCCGTAGTATCGATGCTTAAAATACAAGAAAACACTTCAAAAGTGACGTTTCTAAGAATTTTAACAGTTTTCTTGTATCTACGAACCCAGAATGCATAAAATTGACCTAAACTCTCCTTTCCTATTCTGAGCGATTCTGCATGCTTTAAGTTGTTTGTGGCTCAGAACCATCAAAAAACTTGAAATATAGTTCAAATTCATAAAAATCGACAAAATACAGTTTCTAGCTAAAATTTGATGGTTTCTTGCACTTTCCACCCGTAGGTATCTATGGCTTAAAAGTACAAGAAAACACTCAAAAGTGACTTTCTGAAGAATTTAACAGTTTTCTTGTATCTACAACGCCAGAATGCATAAAATTGACCTAAACGTCTCCTTTCCTATTCTGATCATTCTGCATCTTTAAGTTGTTTGGGCTCAGAACCATCAAAAACGTGAAATATAGTTCAAATTCAATAAAAATCGACAAAAATACAGTTTCTAGCTAAAATTTGATGGTTTCGTTGCACTTTCCGACCCTAGTATCTGATGCTTAAAAGTACAAGAAAACACTTCAAATACGTTCTGAAATTTTAACAGTTTTCTGATCTACAACCCAAAACATAAAATTGACCTAAAATCTCCTTTCCTATCTATCGATCTCATCTTAATGTTTTCTCAAACCATCAAAAACGTGAAATATAGTTCAAATTCAATAAAAATCGACAAAAATCAGTTTCTAGCTAAAATTTGATGGTTCGTTGCACTTTCCGACCCGAGTATCTGAGCTTAAAGTAACAAGAAAACATTCAAAAGACTTCAAGAATTTTAACATTTCTTTTCTACGAACGCAAATCATAAAATTACCTAAACTCTCCTTTTCCATTCTATCATTCGCATCATTAATGTTGGCTCAAACATCAAAAAACTGAAATATATTCAAATTCAATAAAATCGACAAAAATACAGTTTCTACTAAAATTTGATGTTTCGTTCACTTTCCGACCCGTAGGTATCTATGCTAAAATACAAGAAAACACTTCAAAATGACGTTTCTAAGAATTTTAACAGTTTTCTGTAACTACAACGCCAGAATCATAAATTGACCTAAACGTCTCCTTTCCTATTCTGATCATTCTGCATCTTTAATGTGTTTGTGGCTCAGAACCATCAAAAAAACGTTGAAATATAGTTCAAATCAATAAAAATCGACAAAAATACATTTCTACTAAAATTGAGTTTCGTTGCACTTTCCGACCCGTAGGTATCTGATGCTTAAAAGTACAAGAAACACTTCAAAAGTGACTTTCTGAAGAATTTTAACATTTCTTGTATCTACGAACCCAGAATGCATAAAATTGACCTAAACGTCTCCTTTCCTATCTGAGTCGATTCTGCATGCTTTAAGTGTTTGGTGCTCAAACCATCAAAAAACTTGAATATAGTTCAAATTCATAAAAATCGACAAAAATACATTTTCTACTAAAATTGATGGTTTCGTTGCACTTTCCCGAGCCCGTAGGGTATTGATTGCTTAAAATACAAAACACTCAAAATACGTTTCTGAGAATTTTAACAGTTTTCTGTATCGAACCCAATGCATAAAATGACCTAAACGTCTCTTTTCCTATTCTATCGATTCTGCATGCTTTAATGTGTTTGTGGCTCAAACCATCAAAAAACTGAAATATAGTTCAAATTCAATAAAAATCGACAAAATACAGTTTCTAGCTAAAATTTGATGTTTCGTTGCACTTCCGACCCGAGGTATCTGATGGCTAAAAGTACAAGAAAACACTTCAAAATGACTTTCTGAAATTTTAACGTTTTCTTGTACTACATCGCCAAATGCATAAAATTGACCTAACGTCTCCTTTCCTATTCTGATCGATTCTGCATGCTTAAGTGTTTGGGGCTCAAACCATCAAAAACGTTAAATATAGTTCAAATTCATAAAAATCGACAAAATACAGTTTCTACTAAATTTGATGTTTCTTGCACTTTCCGACCCGTAGTATCTGATGGCTAAAGTACAAGAAAACACTTCAAAAAGTACGTTTCTGAAGATTTTAACGTTTTCTTGTATCTACAACGCCAAATCATAAATTACCTAACTCTCCTTTTCCTATTCTAGTCGATTCTGCATGCTTTAAGTGTGTTTGTGCTCAGAACCATCAAAAACTTGAAATATAGTTCAAATTCATAAAAAATCGACAAAATACAGTTCTAGCTAAAATTTGATGTTTCGTTGCCTTTCCGACCCGTAGGTATCTGATTGGCTTAAAAGTACAAAAACACTTCAAAATGACGTTTCTGAAATTTTAACAGTTTCTTGTATCTACGAACGCCAGATGCTAAAATTGACCTAAACGTCTCCTTTCCTATTCTGAGTCGATTCGCATGCTTTAAGTGTGTTGGTGGCTCAGAACCATCAAAAACGTTGAAATATAGTTTTGTATCTACGAACGCCAGAATGCATAAAATTGACCTAAACGTCTCCTTTTCCTATTCTGATCGATTCTGCATGCTTTAAGTGTGTTTGGTGGCTCAGAACCATCAAAAAACGTTGAAATATAGTTCAAATTCAATAAAAAATCGACAAAAATACAGTTTCTAGCTAAAATTTGATGTTTCGTTGCACTTTCCGAGCCCGTAGGTATCTGATTGGCTTAAAAGTACAAGAAAACACTCAAAAGTGACGTTTCTGAAGAATTTTAACAGTTTTCTTGTATCTACGAACGCCAGAATGCATAAAATTGACCTAAACGTCTCCTTTTCCTATCTGATCGATTCTGCATGCTTTAAGTGTGTTTGGTGGCTCAAACCATCAAAAAACGTTGAAATATAGTTCAAATTCAATAAAAATCGACAAAAATACAGTTTCTAGCTAAAATTTGATGGTTTCGTTGCACTTTCCGACCCGTAGGGTATCTGATTGCTTAAAGTACAAGAAAACACTTCAAAAGTGACGTTTCTGAAGAATTTTAACAGTTTTCTTGTATCTACGAACGCCAGAATGCATAAAATTGACCTAAACTCTCCTTTTCCTATTCTAGTCGATTCTGCATGCTTTAAGTGTTTGGTGGCTCAGAACCATCAAAAAACGTTGAAATATAGTTCAAATTCAATAAAAATCGACAAAAATACAGTTTCTAGCTAAAATTTGATGGTTTCGTTGCACTTTCCGAGCCCGTAGGTATCTGATTGGCTTAAAAGTACAAGAAAACACTTCAAAAGTGACGTTTCTGAAATTTTAACAGTTTTCTTGTATCTACGAACGCCAGAATGCATAAAATTGACCTAAACGTCTCCTTTTCCTATTCTGATCGATTCTGCATGCTTTAATGTGTTTGTGGCTCAGAACCATCAAAAAACGTTGAAATAAGTTCAAATTCAATAAAAATCGACAAAAATACAGTTTCTAGCTAAAATTTGATGTTTCGTTGCACTTTCCGAGCCCGTAGGTATCTGATTGCTTAAAAGTACAAGAAAACACTTCAAAAGACGTTTCTGAAGAATTTTAACATTTTCTTTATCTAACGAACGCCAGAATGCATAAAATTGACCTAAACGTCTCCTTTTCCTATTCTGAGTCGATTCTGCATGCTTTAATGTGTTTGGTGGCTCAGAACCATCAAAAAACGTTGAAATATAGTTCAAATTCAATAAAAATCGACAAAAATACAGTTTCTACTAAAATTTGATGGTTTCGTTGCACTTTCCAGCCCGTAGGGTATCTGATTGGCTTAAAAGTACAAGAAAACACTTCAAAATGACGTTTCTGAAATTTAACAGTTTTCTTGTATCTACGAACGCCAGAATGCATAAAATTGACCTAAACGTCTCCTTTTCCTATTCTGATCGATTCTGCATGCTTTAAGTTGTTTGGTGGCTCAGAACCATCAAAAAACGTTGAAATATAGTTCAAATTCAATAAAAATCGACAAAAATACAGTTTCTAGCTAAAATTGATGGTTCGTTGCACTTTCCGACCCGTAGGTATCTGATGGCTTAAAAGTACAAGAAAACACTTCAAAAGTGACGTTTCTGAAGAATTTTAACAGTTTTCTTGTATCTACGAACGCCAGAATGCATAAAATTGACCTAAACTCTCCTTTTCCTATTCTAGTCGATTCTGCATGCTTTAAGTGTTTGTGGCTCAGAACCATCAAAAAACGTTGAAATATAGTTCAAATTCAATAAAAATCGACAAAAATACAGTTTCTAGCTAAAATTTGATGGTTTCGTTGCACTTTCCGACCCGTAGGGTATCTGATTGGCTTAAAATACAAGAAAACACTTCAAAAGTGACGTTTCTGAAGAATTTTAACAGTTTTCTTGTATCTACGAACCCAAATGCATAAAATTGACCTAAACGTCTCCTTTTCCTATTCTGATCGATTCTGCATGCTTTAAGTGTGTTTGGTGGCTCAGAACCATCAAAAAACGTTGAAATATAGTTCAAATTCAATAAAAATCGACAAAAATACAGTTTCTAGCTAAAATTTGATGGTTTCGTTGCACTTTCCGACCCGTAGGGTATCTGATGGCTTAAAAGTACAAGAAAACACTTCAAAAGTGACGTTTCTGAAAATTTTAACAGTTTTCTTGTATCTACGAACGCCAGAATGCATAAAATTGACCTAAACGTCTCCTTTTCCTATTCTGATCGATTCTGCATGCTTTAAGTGTGTTTGGTGCTCAAACCATCAAAAAACGTTGAAATATAGTTCAAATTCATAAAAATCGACAAAAATACAGTTTCTAGCTAAAATTTGATGTTTCGTTGCACTTTCCGAGCCCGTAGGTATCTGATTGGCTTAAAAGTACAAGAAAACACTTCAAAAGTGACGTTTCTGAGAATTTTAACATTTTCTTGTATCTACGAACGCCAGAATGCATAAAATTGACCTAAACGTCTCCTTTTCCTATTCTGATCGATTCTGCATGCTTTAAGTGTGTTTGTGCTCAGAACCATCAAAAAACGTTGAAATATAGTTCAAATTCAATAAAAATCGACAAAAATACAGTTTCTAGCTAAAATTTGATGTTTCGTTGCACTTTCCGAGCCCGTAGGTATCTGATTGCTTAAAAGTACAAGAAAACACTTCAAAAGTGACGTTTCTGAAGAATTTTAACAGTTTTCTTGTATCTACGAACGCCAGAATGCATAAAATTGACCTAAACGTCTCCTTTTCCTATTCTGATCGATTCTGCATGCTTTAATGTGTTTGGTGCTCAGAACCATCAAAAAACGTTGAAATATAGTTCAAATTCAATAAAAATCGACAAAAATACAGTTTCTAGCTAAAATTTGATGTTTCGTTGCACTTTCCGAGCCCGTAGGTATCTGATGGCTTAAAAGTACAAAAAACACTTCAAAAGTGACGTTTCTGAAGAATTTTAACAGTTTTCTTGGAACCATCAAAAAACGTTGAAATATAGTTCAAATTCAATAAAAATCGACAAAAATACAGTTTCTAGCTAAAATTTGATGTTTCGTTGCACTTTCCGAGCCCGTAGGTATCTGATTGGCTTAAAAGTACAAAAAACACTTCAAAAGTGACGTTTCTGAAGAATTTTAACAGTTTTCTTGTATCTACAACGCCAGAATGCATAAAATTGACCTAAACGTCTCCTTTTCCTATTCTGAGTCGATTCTGCATGCTTAAGTGTGTTGGTGGCTCAGAACCATCAAAAAACGTTGAAATATAGTTCAAATTCAATAAAAATCGACAAAAATACAGTTTCTAGCTAAAATTTGATGGTTTCGTTGCACTTTCCGAGCCCGTAGGTATCTGATTGCTTAAAAGTACAAGAAAACACTTCAAAAGTGACTTTTTTTTTTTTTTTTTTTTTTTTTTTTTTTTTTTTTTCCCCCCCCCCCCCCCCCCCCCCCAGAACCATCAAAAAACTTGAAATATAGTTCAAATTCAATAAAAATCGACAAAAATACAGTTTCTAGCTAAAATTTGATGGTTTCGTTGCACTTTCCGAGCCCGTAGGTATCTGATTGGGCTTAAAAGTACAAGAAAACACTTCAAAAGTACGTTTCTGAAGTTTTTTTTTTTTTTTTTTTTTTTTTTTTTTTTTTTTTTTTTTTTTTTTTTTTTTTTTTTTTTTTTTTTTTTTTTTTTTTTTTTTTTTTAAAAAAAAAAAAAAAAAAAAAAAAAAAAAAAAAAAAAAAAAAAAAAAAAAAAAAAAAAAAAAAAAAAAAAAAAAAAAAAAAAAAAGAACCATCAAAAACGTTGAAATATATTCAAATCAATAAAAATCACAAAATACAGTTTCTAGCTAAAATTTGATGTTTCTTGCACTTTCCGACCCTAGGTATCTATGCTTAAAAGTACAAGAAAACACTTCAAAAGTGACGTTTCTGAAGAATTTAACAGTTTTCTTGTATCTACGAACCCAAATGCATAAAATTGACCTAAACTCTCCTTTCCTATTCTGATCATCGCATGCTTTAATGTGTTGGTGCTCAGAACCATCAAAAAACTTGAAATATAGTTCAAATTCAATAAAAATCGACAAAAATACAGTTTCTAGCTAAAATTTGATGTTCGTTCACTTTCCACCCTAGGTATCTGATTGCTAAAATACAAGAAAACACTTCAAAATGACTTTCGAAGAATTTTAACATTTTCTGTATCTACGAACGCCAATGCATAAAATTGACCAAACCCCCCCCCCCCCCCCCCCCCCCCCCCCCCCCCCCCCCCCCCCCCCCCCCCCCCCCCCCCCCCCCCCCCCCCCCCCCCCCCCCCCCCCCCCCCCCCCCCCCCCCCCCTTTTTCAAAATTTGTTTGGTTTTTGATTTCCGACCTAAAAAAATTGGTTTAAAGTCAAAAAAAAAAAATGACGTTTTAAGTTTTTAAATTTTTTGGGGTGGGTTTTTTTTTGGGGGGGGGTTTGGGGGGTGGGGGTTTTCGCCCTAAAAAAACGTTGAAATATCTTTAAATCAAAAAAACCAAAATACGTTTCTGAAAATTTATTTTTTCTTGTTTTCCCCCCCAAAAGGGAGATGGTTTTAAAAAGACAAAAAACCCTTCAAAATGATTTTTTCTGAAAATTGTGTTTTCCTTTAACGAAGCAAAATAAAAAATTTGCCCAAAAATCTTTTTTCCCCTTTTTGATGTTTGACAAGTTGGGTTTTTTTGCTAAAAATTTAAAAAAAAAATTCAAAAAAAATTCAAAAAATTTACTTTTTCTGTTAAAGGGCCCATTTGGCCCATTTTTCTATTTTTTTAAAGTCAAAAACACTTAAAAGTGGTTTTGAAAAAAATTTTTTTTTAAAATTTTCTACAACCCCAAATAAAAAATTACCTAAATTTTTTTTTATTCGGCCTTCTGTGTTTTAATTTTTTGGGGAAACCTCAAAAACGTTAAAATATTTTTAAAATTCCCAAAAAATGAAAAAAAATACATTTTCTCTTTTATGGTTTTGCATTTTAGGGGGTTTAAACCTTTAAAAATAAAAAAAAACATTCAAAAATTTCAAAATTTTAAATTTTTTTGTTTGAACCCAGGAAAAATTGAAAAGCCCCCCCTTTTACGACACCCAAATCCCTTTTGGGTTTTTTTTTTAAAATCAAAAAGGGAAAAGCAAAAAAAAAAAAATTTTACAAAAATCTTTTTCAAAAATTTGATGGTTTCTTGCATTTTGAGGTGGTTTTTGTTGGGTTAAAAACAAAAAAACCTTAAAGGGAAATTTTAAAAAATTTTAACATTTTTGTTCTCAAAAAGATGTTTTGATTTTAAACCCCCTTTTTCCCTATTTAGTCTTTTCCCCTTAAGGTGGGTCTCGAAAATAAAAAACTTGAAAAGCAAATTTCAAAAAAATTTTGACAAAAATAATTTTCCAAAAATTTGGGGGGTTTCTTGCACTTTGGATTTGGGTTCACTTAAAAGTAAAGAAAAAAAATTCAAAAAAATTTTTCTGAAAATTTTAAAATTTTTTCTTGTTTTTCCGAGCCAAAAAGGGATAAAATTTCCCCCAAAAGTCCCCCATTCAGTGTTTTCTGAATTTGTTTTT
>JAKCWB010000012.1:486148-493023 GCA_022388445.1 Zophobas atratus | reverse complement strand
CTCCACGTGGCCCTCTCCCGGATTTTCAAGGTCCGAGGGGAAGATCCGGACACCGCCGCAACTGCGGTGCTCTTCGCGTTCCAAACCATATCTCCCTGCTAGAGGATTCCATGGAACTCGAACGCTCATGCAGAAAAGAAAACTCTTCCCGGATCTCCCGACGGCGTCTCCGGGTCCTTTTGGGTTGCCCCGACGAACTCTCTTGCGAGGGCCCGAATTATAAGCGGTTCCGCTGCCGGGTTCCGGAATAGGAACCGGATTCCCTTTCGCCCAACGGGTGTGTGCACAATCCGTACGTTCACGTCACCACGGCTCTGGAGGTCGTGTTTGTGACCAACGACAAATCTACACCACATCGACATCGGCTTTCGCCTAGGGCTTAGGATCGACTGACTCGTGTGCAACGGCTGTTCACACGAAACCCTTCTCCACGTCAGTCCTCCAGGGCCTCGCTGGAGTATTTGCTACTACCACCAAGATCTGCACCGACGGCGGCTCCAGACGGCCTCACGGCCAGTCCTTCTGCGCTCACCGCCGCGACCCTCCTACTCGTCAGGGCTTCATGGCCCGTGACCAGAGGCCACCGGACCGCACATGCCGCTGACGGCCGAGTATAAGCACGACGCTTCAGCGCCATCCATTTTCAGGGCTAGTAACTTCGGCAGGTGAGTTGTTACACACTCCTTGGCGGATTCCGACTTCCATGGCCACCGTCCTGATGTCTTAAGTTACCAACGCCTTTCATGGTATCCCATAAGCGTCGATTTAGGCGCTTTAACTCGGCGTTTGGTTCATCCCACAGCGCCAGTTCTGCTTACCAAAAATGGCCCACTTGGCACTCTGATTCGAGTCTCGCGGCTTCAATAGTTCGAGCAAGCCGGAGATCTCACCCATTTAAAGTTTGAGAATAGGTTGAGGCCGTTTCGACCCCAATGCCTCTAATCATTCGCTTTACCGGATGAAACTCGTGCGCTATGAGCGCCAGCTATCCTGAGGGAAACTTCGGAGGGAACCAGCTACTAGATGGTTCGATTAGTCTTTCGCCCCTATACCCAGTTCCGACGATCGATTTGCACGTCAGAATCGCTACGGACCTCCATCAGGGTTTCCCTGACTTCGTCCTGACCAGGCATAGTTCACCATCTTTCGGGTCCCAGCGTGTACGCTCTTGGTGCGCCTCTTCTCGCGATGAGAACGAGACGCCCCGGGAGTGCGAGGCGGCAGCCGTAACGA
Organism: Zophobas atratus; assembly: GCA_022388445.1. NCBI lineage: Eukaryota > Metazoa > Arthropoda > Insecta > Coleoptera > Tenebrionidae > Zophobas > Zophobas atratus. The sequence continues at coordinate 491,790 of JAKCWB010000012.1, read as the reverse complement.
CCGCCCATCCTCCCTCGGTCCGCGCAAGGCGGACCTTCACTTTCATTGCGCCTTTAGGTTTAGTAATGTCCCAATGACTCGCGCACATGCTAGACTCCTTGGTCCGTGTTTCAAGACGGGTCCTGAAAGTACCCAAAGCTATAGCGTCGCAGATCGGCGTTCTAAAAGAAGACGAGGTCTGTCCGACGACCCACAGCCAACAGCCACCCGGGGACGGGACCGGCACCAGGTCCGATCACCGTCGCGACGAGAGCGCTTGCCGTAGGGCGGACGCCGAACAAGCGGCGGCCTCGCGCCATCTTTATACCGTCGAGCGAGCCGACCGGGAAACACCGCGGGTTCGTTCGGAAACGGCGAACCGTCCGAACGGGCTCCACCGCGGGCCTCAGACCGGCACCCAACGGATCGCGACGTCCTACAGGGGGAGAAGTGCACGCGTTCGATCGCAGTTCGGAGGACGGAAGGCGCAGACGACGCGTACGCCGTCCGTCACGCGACCGCCCAGCGCCACGATCGAGACACGCTGAATCTCCCCTTTCGACCTTTCGGGTTTCTCAGGTTTACCCCTGAACGGTTTCACGTACTATTGAACTCTCTCTTCAAAGTTCTTTTCAACTTTCCCTCACGGTACTTGTTCGCTATCGGTCTCGTGGTCATATTTAGCCTTAGATGGAGTTTACCACCCACTTAGGGCTGCACTCTCAAGCAACCCGACTCTGAGGAGAGATCCTCCCGTCACCGGCAGCGGTCACTACGGGCCTGGCACCCTCTATGGGCTGTGGCCCCGTTCAAGATGGACTTGGACGCGCCGCACGATTTCGGGATGACGGACCCTCCCTAACACCACATTTCCCGGCGTCCGGTTTCGGCCGCGGGATTCGGTGCTGGGCTCTTCCCTGTTCGCTCGCCGCTACTGAGGGAATCCTAGTTAGTTTCTTTTCCTCCGCTTAATAATATGCTTAAATTCGGCGGGTAGTCTCACCTGCTCTGAGGTCGCAAGATCGAATAGATCTGGAAATGGATCATTTTAATACGCAAACGATCATGGCACGTCGTCGACGCGGCCTTTACGGTCTTTCGTCGAACAGCGACCTGACGTCGTCGCGAGATACGTCACGCACGCCTCGGACACGACGGTCGCATCGTTCGACAAAATCAACGCCGTTATGGCCGTCGAAAGTCGATCGTTTTGTGCTTTACGTCTGCTGATCCGCCCGTCGAAGGACGACGACGAACTCCTTCGAAAAGAAAGTCCGACACGTCACCCCGACGGGCCGCTATCGCGTCTCCGGATGTCGCGTACGCCGGATCGTACTCGAAACGAACGAACGTTACGTAAGTCGTCTCGACATCGACCTCCAACGGCACGCGTCTAAAAAAACATCCAACTCGCTCCGACGAACGCCACGCTTTCTCAAACGAGGCGAACCGAGCAGTCTTTGAAATTGACACGACCCTCAGCCAGGAGTGGTCCGGGAACAGTTTATCCGAGGACCGCAATGTGCGTTCGAAATGTCGATGTTCATGTGTCCTGCAGTTCACAAGTTGACGCGCAATTAGCTGCGTTCTTCATCGACCCACGAGCCAAGTGATCCACCGTTCAGGGTAATCTTTTAGAATATACATTAAGACGCACGTTCTCTCCGGCTCGCCTCGCGACGGCCTGGAACGTTCTGCGTCGAAATTCTCTCGGTTTCGATTGTTTATTAAGATAAAAAAAGAAAAAAAAAGAAAAGAGAAACTTTCGAACGACGTGTCGTCTTACTAATTCCATCTTTTCCTCTCTCTCTTTTTTTTTTTGTTAGTCGCAAGACTTGATCTCCTTTTCTAAAGCAGAAGCTCAACCGCACAACGATCACTTAACCAAACAAACTAGGTGTGATTTCGTCAAACGGCGCTTCCTAGGAGCGTCTCGAACGACGTTTCGAATCGTCTCGACGAGAACGGCGGCATCGAGCCGAACCCGTCGGCCGGGCGAAAATCATTTAAAACCCACGGTAACGAAGACGAGCAAAGGCGCACGAAACGCCCCGCACGTACTTACGAAACCTGCGATCCGAATCGAACTCTTTGAGGTTCTTTAGCGGATCAAGGTGCCCGAAATGCCGTCTGCCCGATCGCACGACGAACGCGCGTAAAGGACCGGCGCCGCGAGTTCGCATCGGCATGACGCCTAATCCGACTCTGGACGATTCAATAGTTCGAGGACGTCGTGTGACGCCGTCTCTTAGACGCGTTTCCTCTTTCGCACCGATCCCCACGTGGGACGAGAGAAGAGAAGAGAACGCGCTTCGGAAACGCGCGACGGCACCGCTAAAGGCTGGACGTGCCGTCGTCTACGCCGCAGACGTCTTTAGATGTTAGATCGAGCGTGTACGTCGTCCACGGACGCGACATACTTCGCACGACAACAACAACACGATCAGACGATGGTGTGTGTGTGTCTGTGTAAAGACAGTGCGTGTGTTCGAGACACGTTAATGATCCTTCCGCAGGTTCACCTACGGAAACCTTGTTACGACTTTTACTTCCTCTAAATGATCAAGTTTGGTCATCTTCCCAGCGACATCGGCGACGCCGAAACGCCACCGCGTACCGGTCCGAAGACCTCACTAAATCATTCAATCGGTAGTAGCGACGGGCGGTGTGTACAAAGGGCAGGGACGTAATCAACGCGAGCTTATGACTCGCGCTTACTGGGAATTCCTCGTTCATGGGGAACAATTGCAAGCCCCAATCCCTAGCACGAAGGAGGTTCAGCGGGTTACCCGGGCCGCTCGGCCAGGGAGGACACGCTGATTCCTTCAGTGTAGCGCGCGTGCGGCCCAGAACATCTAAGGGCATCACAGACCTGTTATTGCTCAATCTCGTGCGGCTAGAAGCCGCCTGTCCCTCTAAGAAGAATTGTTTGTACGCCGACAGTAAAAACCGCGCACGGCCAACGGGCGAACCCGAGACCGGCGGGCCTTTGGGATGTCGAAATACGCCTATTTAGCAGGCTAGAGTCTCGTTCGTTATCGGAATTAACCAGACAAATCGCTCCACCAACTAAGAACGGCCATGCACCACCACCCACCGAATCAAGAAAGAGCTCTCAATCTGTCAATCCTTCCGGTGTCCGGGCCTGGTGAGGTTTCCCGTGTTGAGTCAAATTAAGCCGCAGGCTCCACTCCTGGTGGTGCCCTTCCGTCAATTCCTTTAAGTTTCAGCTTTGCAACCATACTTCCCCCGGAACCCAAAAGCTTTGGTTTCCCGGAAGCTGCCCGCCGAGTCATCGAAAGAACGTCGGCGGATCGCTAGCTGGCATCGTTTATGGTTAGAACTAGGGCGGTATCTGATCGCCTTCGAACCTCTAACTTTCGTTCTTGATCAATGAAAGCGTTTTTGGCAAATGCTTTCGCTTCTGTCCGTCTTGCGACGATCCAAGAATTTCACCTCTAACGTCGCAATACGAATCCCCCCATCCGTTCCTATTAATCATTACCTCGGGGTTCCGAAAACCAACAAAATAGAACCGAGGTCCTATTCCATTATTCCATGCACACAGTATTCAGGCGAAGTTTTAGCCTGCTTTAAGCACTCTAATTTGTTCAAAGTAAACGTGCCGGCCCACCTCGACACTCAATGAAGAGCACCGCGGCGGGATTGAGTTGGGCCGCCCTCTCGAGCTAAGCCCACCGGCAGGACGTCCCGCGGCACGCCAGTTAACACCGCGAACGATGAACCGGCGGCGCGGGACACAGATTCGACTACGAGCTTTTTAACCGCAACAACTTTAATATACGCTATTGGAGCTGGAATTACCGCGGCTGCTGGCACCAGACTTGCCCTCCAATTGATCCTCGTTAAAGGGTTTAGAGTGTACTCATTCCGATTACGGGGCCTCGGATGAGTCCCGTATCGTTATTTTTCGTCACTACCTCCCCGTGCCGGGAGTGGGTAATTTGCGCGCCTGCTGCCTTCCTTGGATGTGGTAGCCGTTTCTCAGGCTCCCTCTCCGGAATCGAACCCTGATTCCCCGTTACCCGTTACAACCATGGTAGGCGCAGAACCTACCATCGACAGTTGATAAGGCAGACATTTGAAAGATGCGTCGCCGGTGCGAGACCGTGCGATCAGCGTAAAGTTATTCAGAGTCACCAAGTTGTACGATGACGGAGACCGCCACCGATTGGTTTTGATCTAATAAAAGCGCCCCTTCCGTTTCCGGTCGGGGCTCTGTTTGCATGTATTAGCTCTAGAATTACCACAGTTATCCAAGTAAATGTGGGTACGATCTAAGGAACCATAACTGATTTAATGAGCCTTTCGCGGTTTCACCTTAATTCGGCTTGTACTGAGACATGCATGGCTTAATCTTTGAGACAAGCATATGACTACTGGCAGGATCAACCAGGGAACTGCGTTCTCGTTCGGATACTCCGAAACTGAAAACTACACTTTCGTCGAAAGCGCGAGTGCGTGTTCGCGAAACGAACGCGTAGGAACGTAACGCCACGCTTAACTCTCTCTTTCGTTGTTTTATATACGAAAAATATCATACATAACGATACCGGTCGAAAAGTTTCGCGAGGAAACCTCCTGCGCCGGTTTAAAAGTTCAAACATTCTCCTCACTCTTCGCTAGATAGAATGCGACGGTGAGACGTGCCGAATTCTTTACAGAATCTGCACACGTTACGAGTATATTATATATTCTCGCTCGGAATGTAGGGAGTTGACGCAAATTTAATAGCTGTTCGATGCAACGAACGACGAATCGTGAAATTCGAACGTACGCCACCGTTTACAACAATGTAAGGTTGATCGCATAAGGACCGCCGACGATGGAACGTCCGCCGCATCCGCGATCTCGCTGTGCTGGACCGTCTTTCGAGGCAAGCTCGAACCCAATGAAGGAACTCAAGGATTCCATGAAATTCTAGGCGCAAACGCTCCGAGAGCCAAGTCTACTTCGGGTCATTTTCGACGGGTGCGATAACTACATTCTCAAAATTATCAACAAGACACACACACATACAAGGTTCGCTCTTATAATCATTAAAGGCACGACCACCAAAAGTAATCGCAACGTTTCGTTCTAAAAAGGTGAACGTATCGTCGTCTCTTTTTGTCGGGTCGGTCTGAATAACATAATAATGTCGTTGTTGAACATTATTTATTACAGAGAGAAACCAATGCGGTTAGCGTCTGCTATCATTTTTAGAGAATACGTAAAAACGCACAGTCTTAGAGACACCGAAGAACGGCCGGAACGTGCTGCGAAATTCATTTCGTCATAAATCCGAATTCCTTTTAAAAGTATTGGATAAGACTCGCAGACAGTCCGTGGTAACGCGAGCGAGAGGATGCAGTCGTTGGTCGGTATCTCGAGAGAACACCTCACACGCCACAACATCACTCCGCTACCTATAATAGCGCGCTTGACGTCGATCGGAGCCAAACGCTGCGAAGCGGCGACAGTGGTACGCGAGCAGGGGCGCGAGACACACCTCTCCCCGTCCGAGGTGCGCTCTGTCGGTGTGATGGCTCTTCGTAAAGAGCGGTTTGAACATTTTTCCACGGATTTTCGCAAGAAAAAAAATACGGCCGCATTGTGTTACGTAATCGAGGTAAGTTAGAATTTTTATTATAGCGATTTAG